>VMKM01002189.1:0-84260 GCA_008360985.2 Macquaria ambigua | reverse complement strand
TCTCTCTCTCTCTCTGCCTTTCTCTCTCTCTCTCTGCCTTTCTCTCTCATCTTGCATAAATGCCAGCTCCCCTACCTGAAAGCCTTTTGCGCTGATTTACGAGCGAGTTTGTACCATTCACATTATAAATCTCTCACCCCTGTGACACTCCTCTGCTGGTATTCATCCACCATTTTTTATTTTGTCTGTTTTGTTACAGAGTGCTTTGGACCGGGGCCAAGGAAAGGCACTCTGGGATTATCAAGAGGTTTAACAGGAATGAAGTGTGAATTAAAACCAAGCGGCTCCAGCACCACTGCCGACCTCTGTAAACCTGTGCCCGTGTCTTTTTGTTTCCTTTTTCAAACCTCTCAGATAATTTCTCACCTCATACTGAAATGGCATATGAGGAAAGATTCAAAACACTATCAGAAAGGCCTCAAAACTAGTCAGAAAGTGCTTCAAGACTCAAATAAAAAGACATTTAGAAGCTGAGAGAGAAAGAAAAAAATACACTTTTTCAGCACCTAAGCTTTTTTGTGTCCTTAAATGGCAGGTGTACATGCTTCACGTAATGGCGTTTTACACTTTGCCTCTAAGTCAGTGATCACCAAACTGATCATCACTACCTACATCTATTTGCACAGAGTTGCTACTGTAAACCTGAGTGAATTTCTCTTCAACCATTGCAATTTCATGAAAACTTTTGCTGGGAATAATGAAATTCAGTTTTTCAAATACAGTATATTAAACACTATATAACTATAATATGTATCATAAATTATTGTTACTTAATATAGGTATGGACAATTTGAATTACAACCATGTAGCCCACAGGGATATTAAAGCATCATATGCAATTTTCCGTTTGTTTTGCAAAATGTTTGAAAGTAAAATAATCTTGTAATCTAATATGTTTTCTGTTACACAGAGATAAAGGGAAAACATCTGTCTTTAGAAAGCTGCACTATTTAAATCAATAGAAAGTAATTGTGCTTGCTTAATTACATTAGCTTCTTCACTTACACACAATCTGCAGTTTTAACTACATGCACTTACAAGAAAAGGTCATGGGTCATCCAGCTGGAGGGATGAATGACTACTTACTATATATGTAATTTACATACAGTATATGGTGATATAACAGATTTTGTGTGCTCATGTTCATGACAGGAGACAGATAATGAATCAAAAGCAGAAAAAGAAACGTGTGCCAAAAACTAATAACAGCCATCAGCTGAGCAAGTTTTGTAATTTCACCAAACTATGTGTGAAAAATACATACTTACTGCAAGCTTATTTTACTACAGTTTTGGCAGAATAAAAGTAAATCATCAATAATCTCTGCAGTTATCACTCGTCACATCTTAAATGAGCGCTATGTAATATTGCTGCAGTCAACTCAAGCCCAGTATCAAAGGTTTTTATTCACTATTTCAGATGAGGAATGGTTACCTGGATGCTCGTATGTGGTGGTGGCGTGCTGGAAAGCGACGGATGGAAATGACGGTAGAATCCGAGCTGCTGGAGGTCGTCTCCTCTCCCTCCCCATCTGGATGCCTTTATTTCTGCGATCCCGACAACCTGTGTTGAGACTTGGCTTTAATCACTCAGCGAGGGACTGTCTGCAAAGGTCAGCTCCATTGATTAAGTGCGGAAAGAGAGAGTTGTCATCTTTTATGCCGGGCATGGTGATATCTCTATAATTCTCTGTAGGAGACTCGGTTGTTCCGAGGGGGCTTTGCGCTTACGGAGGCATTGGAGGAGATGTTCTCTCTGTCCTCTGTTGAATCATGTTGGATCACCGCTTACAGAATAAATCAGTCCAGCTTTAAAGTGGAAATTTGTGAGTTCTTCATTTTGAATACTTGAATACTGACGCTCATTCTAAGAGATCACCTAGCAGTCAAATAGTATGTGCACTATGGTCATTTGGATTTTAGGTTGATGTTTGAGTATTTTATCTGTAGCTTTATTCCAGACCAACATAGGTACATGGCTTCTTTAATTACACTAAAGAATTTTTCCTAAAGCAAGTGCAGATAGCTGTAATGGGAAAGTAAAGATAAGTGGGTGTTTCTGGAGAAATTAGTATGTCTAAAGATAATAAGAGCAACACCCACCAGCAGTGTTTGAGTAGCACCTGTGCCTATTGTTTTCTATAAAAGCTGAAATGCCACCAGTGTCATCAATGGTTGACTCGCAATGCCATGTCTAGATATGCCACTCTGTCCAATTTTCCCAGTTTCCACTTGTCAAGGCTCTGGAACAGAAACAACTTTATCACATTTGCACCCACTGTGGCACATCTCAGCTACTTCTTTTGTCTGTATGGCACATCAAGTTTGTTAAGGTGTTAAGTAACTTCAAATTGTGTTTTGCCCATATATTTTAAGCTGGAACAAGTTTCTCCATGTGCAAGTAAGCAAATGCACACAAGGTTGTTTGAAGAGGTTCATGGGGCTGTCCTATGTTACTTTGGGTATAATGTGTCCATTTCGAACCAGATTCCCATCAAGAAGTTAGATCAACCAAATAGCTTGTTCAGCATGCAGGGCTTCACTGCGTGTTGTTGAGATTTGGCCGTCAGCCCAGCTGTGACGTACGCTTACGGGGGCGTTCACACATACAGATACAAAATAGTAGGCAGTCTCTGACCTCTCATGAAGCTGTATCTCTGTGTTTTGAGCTGAGCATGTCATTTACATACTCCCTCCAACTGGACAGTTCTGACATAGCTGCCGTACTACACACAAGGAGGTTGTTTACTTTTTTGTTGTACAGTTTGTTTCCGGAGTATGGAATGGCTTTTTTGCGGTATGCGTTGTTGAAACTGTTTTGTTACAACAGTGGCGCCTGAGCTGGCAAGACTGATTAGCATTGCCGTCCTGCAGGCATTAAAACGAGCACAATTTGCTCTCGCCTGGTTGTCACTCTCAACTTTTCCCTGTAGTGTCGCTTGGCGCATTTGGAGTCTCTGTAGGTAAGTAGGCTGCAACATCAGGTCTCATTCAGAATGAATAGCAGCCTATCGCTCTCCCAGCTTTTAGTCTGTATGTGTGAACGGCCTGTTACACCCTTCTCTGTGTAGATCCAGAGGATCTAGAGGTAATTTACTAGCAGAGGTTCGTACAGACATTTTGACATTGCCTGGCATTTTCCCTAGGTCAGTGCATCATACCTACTGCATGTCCCCGACACAAAAAGACATTTGCTAACATGGACCTAGCCTAGCTAGCTACAGCTTTACAGGCTCTATAGTTGACAGCTGCTGAAAAAAAGGCTCTGACATGCTGACATGCTCGCTACATGTAGCTACCCAGTGATTTGCCCATTAGCCCACTTTAGTAATTTTTGTGGCTGAGTGTCATGGAACTTTGCGAACAGTGCCTATGTTTGGACAAGATCCAGTTTAGTACCAACAGTCTTTGCCTTTGGGCAACATTTCATGACTACGAGGTACTCAGGTTGGCTTGCACTCTGGCTTGCTCTGTCAACTGTGCCACCATTTTTACAATTGCATATATGCGCACTGGTCTCTGGGACAGGTCTGTGGGGGTCTGATCTGAAAGTTGATAGTAGCTGATAGTTTGAACATTTTATCCCATTAATTATTTATCTGTCGTGGTTTGGTATGACAGATCATCAGACATATGGAAGAGTGGAGGACACTAAATGCTAAGAGAGTGAGCGACATAGAGAATTAGAGAGAAGAGAGATGGATAACAAGGTTGTCAACTGCAGACAGGCATCATATGCTGGGACAAAATGCCAGACATGGAGTTGATCTACCAATGATCTGCTGCTGATGGTGGAGTGTGTGTGAGTGTGTGTGTGTGTGTCTGGGAGTGAGTGACATAAAGAGACTGAAGGAGTAAACTGGGAAAGATAGTAAGGATTTAAGTACATTGGTTTGTACAAATACGGGTGTGTGTAAGTGCAGTTTTACGTGTGGGTGTGTGTAGAGAAAACAGTGAGAAAACAATGAAAATAAAAGTATTTTTTAAATGTAAGCCTGTGCATCCCCTTGTGTGTTTGCATGTGTAATGAACCTACACAGGGCATCTCAGAAACCCCACCTCCATTGTTTCCATGGCGGCGACCTTTTCACCAGGCAGTGCCATGAAGATTGATTGGTCACCAGAAGAGCATGGCTCAGATCAATGTATTTATAGCTTACAACATATGGACATTGTGGTAACAACTGGATGGTGAGACCAGAGTAACATTCAAAAACCTATTCTGCACAACAAATTCATGAGACTCCAATATGGCTGGAATGTTTTGAGGAGCATCAAAGCATATGACATCTGCCATAGGTTTCTGAAGGGAGTGGAAAGGCCTGTATTAGGGTCAAAGGGTTGAAGCGTGGGTGAACCTGGATTGTAAAATCAATTCACTTAACTTTATTTCAACAGGATAATCCACTCAACATAGAGTCCTATCAAAAAGGAGTCATGGGTATATTTGAAAGCCCATAGAATAGTTTGTTACCTTGTAGGCCTTGTCATTTGATTTCAGATGATAATGCCATAATACTGAATCATTAGGGTCTGGTGGTGACAGTAACAGTAACAATACAGTAACTCCCAGAAAACTGGTGGTCTCACTTCTTTTAAATATCTCACTGCACTGTATTTTAGGGATGACAATGGCGGTCTGTTGGTCTCTAGGTCAGTTGGCCGGTTGGTCCACTACTTTGGTCCAGACTGAAATGTCTCATTAACTACATGGACACTCATGGTCACCATAGGGTGGTGTGTAAAAACTTTGATCCACTCACCTTTCATCTAGTGCCATCATCAGGCATACATTTCTGTTCATCCAATTTGGTTTATGACAATACCTGAAAAAACTAATGACATTCCCATCAGCCTCAGCTCTAACATTATACCTGCTAAACATTAACGTGCTTGCATGTTGCATGTAAGTTGTTGAAAGTTGCTTTACAGATCAACTTGCCATGTCTTAGTGAGCAAGCAACCCCCACCACAGCTGACACCACAATAGGCTGCAATAACTGTCAATCAAGCAAACTTGCCCCAAGACCTACTTCTCTTACAGCCTTTTATTGATGTCTTTTATTCTGATTCTCAGATTTTTGGGGGCATTTCCACATATATACATATATATATATATATATATATATATATATATATATATATATATATACCGATCAGCCATAACATTATGACCACTGACAGGTGAAGTGAAAAACATTGATTATCTCGTTACAATGGCACCTGTCAGTGGGTGGGATATATTAGGCAGCAAGTGAACATTTTGTCCTTGAAGTTGATGTGTTGGAAGCAGGAAAAATGGGCAAGTGTAAGGATGTGAGCGACTTTGACAAGGGGCAAATTGAGATGTCAGAGCATCTCCAAAACTGCAGCTCTTGTGGGGTGTTCCCAGGCTGCAGTGGTCAGTACCTACCAAAAGTGGTCCAAGGAAGGAAAACCGGTGAACTGGCGAGAGGGTCCTGGGTGGCTAAGGCTCACTGATGCGCTTGGGGGGCGAAGGCTGGCCTGTGTGGTCCGATCCAACAGAAGAGCTACTGTAGCTCAAATTGCTGAAAAGGTTAATGCTGGTTCTGATAGAAAGGTGTCAGAACACACAATGCATCAGTTTGTTGCGTATGGGGCTGCGTAGCCGAAGACCGGTCAGGGTGCCCATGCTGACCCCTGTCCACTGCCAACCCCTGCCATTCATGTGGATGTTACACGTACCACCTACCTAAACATTGTTGCAGACCAAGTACACCCCTTCATGGAAACGGTATTCCCTAATGGCAGTGGCCTCTTTCAGCAGGATAACGAGCATCTGTGGGATGTGCTGGACAAACAAGTCCGATCCATGGAGGCCCCACCTCGCAACTTACAGGACTTAAAGGATCTGCTGCTAACGTCTTGGTGCCAGATACCACAGCACACCTTCAGAGGTCTAGTGGAGTCCATGCCTCGACGGGTCAGGGCTGTTTTGGTGGCAAAAGGGGGACCTACACAATATTAGGCAGGTCATAATGTTATGGCTGATCAGTGTATATACTAATAATATATACCATATACTAAGCCATGGTAGTGACCATTTGCATCAGATGGAGTTTTACATTTTTGTGTCCATCGTGTAGGGTATTGCAATGCCTGAGTATTTAGCAGTGCGGTATCACAGTGCAGGTTAAGATTCTGGACCTTGACCCCACAGTCAGCTGCAAAAAGGACTCTTAAAAAAAAAACATATTATTTTTTAATTATTTCTAATAAATTCTTGTTCTGTGTTTCTTTCTTTCTTTCTCCTGATCTTATGGGGTCAAGCTCACGCCCAGGGTTTTGTCACAGTATGTTCCTTCTAGCCCAGTGCATGTTGTCATTGTTGCTGTGACAATACCAGTGAGATTACATCAGTGGAAGGTCTTCAGGGTCAGGCCTTGTCTACATCTATAAAATCCAAATCTATGACTTGTTTTAGAAATCTTAAAAAGGCATGATGAATTAGTGTGTTAAAAAAATGGTTATTTTAAATAATAAAATAATCTATAAAGTCAATTCAGTGCCAAAAAGGTGTTTTCCTTCCTTCACCACACACTTGAGTTCTGTAAACTGCACCAGAACTGTTGTCATTTTATCTTTCTGCAGTGGTTAAAGGAAACGCTAGTGGGCCGCACAATGCAGAAGTTATGTGGAAGATCCAAGTAATTTTATAGTTAAGTCGAACTTTTTTGGCTTCATGCACCACTGAGCAACTTTCATAGGAATGAACAGGGCCCAGCCTCCTACAATGTATCCACTTCTCTTTAAACATCCATGGTTTCCAAGCCCAAACTAAAATAACCCTGATGACATCACTATTAGGGTTATTTACGAGGGTTATTTCTTCGACTTGACAAAGCTCCTCCAGAGTCACCAAAGACATTATACTTCATGACAACTAAATTGATGTTTTTCCTTTAAAACCATCAAAATTTAGTAGCAATTTTGGGTAGAAACTTAAAACCATAACTGTTAAATCCAGCTTTATTTTCCTTTTAACTTTATTGGCCATAAATGGCCTTTGCAACTTGTTTGGATTTGTGTGTGGACTGGTATTCATCTTTCATACTACACAATATAATGCAATCCAACAGAACATTACCATACTACAGATTCAGAAATGACAACAGAGTTCTCTTTGACGCAGTCTCATCAAAAACTGATCATAAGCCTCACTAAAGTAGCATTGCAAGTTCTGGATTGCATTACATCCTAAAGGTGTTTATACTGTGTCCACTCTTTGTCTCAACCATGTTAAAAATCAACTATGACAAGAATGTTTTAGCTTAGTTTTAGCTTAATCATGCCGTACCTATGGTACAGTATGATTAAGACTAGGGAAAGATTGTAGTTATGGCAAATAAACAATGGAAAAGTTACGATTAGGGTTAGGCAACTAAAGGTTGGACTTATGGTTAAAAATGCAATTATTAACTGTTTGACTGTGACCAAAAATAAACTCTGGTCTCCCTTATTAAAGTTGAATACAGTACACGTCCATCCATCACCCCAACCTCAACACCCATATTTCCCACTTTGCCACATGGGAGACACGCTGCTTTCTGCACTGACACTAAAGATAGAAATTACAAATCACTTTGCTTCTTTGAATGGTTTTGTTCAGGTCAGTTCAAACACTTGCACTATGCAGTTTGTTCATTGTCTTCCAAGGTAAGTAATCGCATCACCATTCAAATGCAGTAAGCAATCATATCACTTGTTCAGAAGGCTTAGATGTTAGGCAGCTGTGTCTGTTTCAAACTGTTACATTCAGGTTAGTGCAAAACTAGGCCTTGACAAGCAGTGTTTATTAGGTTAATGGCTCAGCAACCATCTATCTGCAACAGAGTCATCACATCATGATTGTTTCTGTGGCTTTTGCAGTCTTTCAGTAAGCTTTTCAACAGGAGGTACAGTAACATACTGTAGACAGTATCATGGCTGAGCTGACAATGGCACTTTCAGCCTCAAATCAGCTTTGGTGTCAAAGATTCCTTCGTACATGTACTGAACACCTTTAATTGGCATTGAACGTTGGCACTGGACATCCAATATGAAACAGGCCATGCAAGAGTTTGACCCTGGTCTCAATTTTAGTGGATCTGATGAGCAGGTGTCATGAATGATCTCCCAGTATTCATTCAGTTATTCGGTCTACTTATTTGCTTTTCCTGTTTCCTGTAACTCTCACGTCATTTCAGAAGCTGCCACATTTTCCTGCTCTCCAGTAACCCCTTTCCCTCACCTGGCCTGCTTCACCCAATCACATCCTTTCCCTCCTTTTTATCTTCTGACCATCCAAGAAATATCTACTCCATTTATTTGAGAGAAATCAGAGTTTCCAATGTGTGCCCATGGCTACATGAACGTGGCAGAGGGGAGGGCCTGTGTCAGCAAAATACTAATTTGCTTTTAATCACGAGAAAGCTCATTGAATAGAAAAAAAAAATCTTTCTTAAATTGTCATTAAATGTTTTAGGACTAACCTTTTATAAAGTTACTCCACCTTAAGTTATAAACTTTAAGTTTAGAGTGAGTTGAAAACAGTACATGCCCTGATTACTGTGAGCACTCACACAATCTGTGTCTAGTTTTTTCATGATTTCTCTCAAATGATTGGTCCAAAAGGCATCAGTCAAACTTGTTTTGACTCATAAGACCTTCCTGCCTACCTGAATCTCTGCCTAATTGCCTGGACTCTGATTCTCTGCCTGGTCCCTGTCAGTTAGGTTTGCCTTTCTCTGACTGATCTTTTGGTGTTTGGTTTGGTGTGACCCTTGCCTGTTTACTGGATTAAACCTTTTTGGACTTTGATATTTACCTGATTGTTAACGAGTCGTGCTTGTGGGTTCTTGCCTGTTCTGTGTCAGTGAGCGAAACAGCAGGTTTGATTTGAGCTTTGAGTTTGGTAACGTTTCTTGTTCACTGTAAATGCACAGTAGAGTTACAGTCAGGACAGTTTCCATACGGTGTCACTCACACAGTAGCATATTTCGTTTGCTTCGCTTTCCCACAGTGTGCATGTTCCTCCATGCTTATTGTCCTACATGTTTTGGATTAAAAGGGTTGAGAGGCACTGTTGGTGGGACAGTTGTACTATTCTATTAGCACTGCTGAACATAGAACTACAGACAAAACGTTCTGTAGATATTATAAATGTAATATAAATGCCTTTCAAAATTACATTTTAGCTTCTAATTTGAGACAGAATGCCGACATCAGAGAATATCAGTGAATGACAGTGATCAAACCCAATGTGAAAACTTCAAAAGAATCACTGTAATTTCCTTTCTGGTGCTTGGATTCATTTTTGAGACAGAAACCCATTGTTCTGATGATGAAATTAATTATTTCTGCACCCCACAGTAGACGTCTTGCCATTAACACAGTGTGCATAGGCCACTGGAAAAGAGCTGAGCACATGGCTCCACTGACATAGCTGCTGTCTGCACAAATGGGTCTTTCTCTGTTTTAACATGACAATTTGAAAGGCCGCTATGAAGTTCCTGTCACAGAAAACAGGGGTTAAATGTAATACAGTATATGTTGTACATTTTAGGGTGCTCTGAAATAAGTGGGCTGGGTTTTCCAGTGTAATCTAATAGTCCCATACATCTACCTGTCATACAAACAACAAGTAGACCATGAACAGTGGTTTGTCATGAAAAACCAACCTTTCCAGTACTCTGATCCAGCCTATACAGCATGTACAGCTTAGTGTAGGCTTACATTTACTACCTAAACTTCAGACCCAATGTTCAGTGGTCCAGTGTTCACAGACAGCTCATGTTGTCGGTTTCTGGTATTCATTCAGTCTCTTGTCCAGGGTCCTTGCTGTCTTCACTGATGTAGTGTCCCCCACAGCTAAGTTACATACGTAGGTCATGTGATGACAACTGAGCCATCTCCATGACAACTAAAGAAGTCTTCAAGACGTGGCTGAAAGCTGAAAGCTCTAAAAATGCTTGTAATTTGAGTTTTTAGCCTACATATCGACCTTCTTTGCATTTCCACACACTGGTGAGCGGTTTCCAAATTGATACAGTGAGATTATTTGAAGAATGGTTTTGTTTTGTTTTTTCCATTTGGCATTTTGTAAATAGCAAGACAATTGCTCTTATCACTGACTGTTAGGACTGCAACAGTGGACATTAGTTTAATTTCTTTTCTTCAGTTTTTCTGGCTTGCTCGTATTCAAGTTCGAACCCATCATTTATTTATTTATGTTTTCTACCTGTTACGTGGACTTGTTGCAGGTAACTGAACCAGAGGAGGACTCCATGATCCATGTGAAGATATTTCCAGTGTAGTTCCTCAGAATCAAAGAGCAGGAGCTGTATTCAGACTGCAATGCAATCATAAGATTAACTGCACAAGAGACGAGGCAGGTTGGGACAATGAGAACAACAAAAAACCTGGACACCTTCCAATGCGTCATCATAAAATCTCTCCTGGTATGCAGTAAGCAGCTTCAGTACGGTCTGTGTTGTGTTTCGTTCAGTTTCCAGCAGGAAGGAGTCGAGGTGTAACTCAGATGAACAGACAGAATGACAGACAGTTGAATTGGCCCTGTCTTCACCTCCTCTTCGCTCCACGCCGCTCCATTAATCCTCCTCCATCCCTCTGACCCGCCTGTGGGAGGGGTCGAAGGTTATGCTCACCATAGGACCCTCCCCAGAGCCCCAGACTCCCAGGGGGCGCAACCTCGGCTTGACCCCTGTCCTCTGACCCCTCCATCCAGGACCCACGGAAAGGAGACGGAGAGGCAGGAGGACTCAGTGTCTGCTCAACATCAGGAACACACACACACACACACACAGTGGCTGTCGTCATCCATCACCTGGGTGTGTTCTAGACTCAGACTGCATCTGGATGTCAACACAGACACTATTGATTTCCCATTCATCTGGACCAAAGACCTACAGGAAAGGAAGAGAGGGAAAAGTAAAGGAAAGGAGAGGAGGAAATTAAAGGAAAAGAAGGGAAACAAGGTGAGCAAATGACAGAAAATTATGAAATGAAGGAACAAGAAGAAAGGGAAAACAAGGGAAACAAGTATAAGAAAGTAAAAGAAAAGAGGAAGGGTGAAAAAAATAGAGGAGGTGCAGGAGTATAGAAAAAAAGAAAAGGAGGAGAGGACAGAAAGAGTTGACGGAAGAAAAGAAATGGAGCACTTACTGTATGCCCAGTCTGAACTTGCATTATTAGACATTTGGAGTCCAAACTTGGCAAGAACGAGAAGCCGCAGTACGCTCAAGACTTTGACCAATGTATTTCTTCCTAAATTAATTATTAGCAGAGAATGTGAGCTGCAATGAGGATTCTGCTGGGAGAAGCAGCAAAATCTTGGATAAATCAACAATACCAAAAAGGTAGCACAAAAGGTGGAGGTAGGGGTGGTGGAAGATGCTGCAGCAGCAAATAGCGTGGCCATGAGTGCATAATAGTCATAAGTGTGAGTTTGTAAAGGAATGAATATGACTGAACGTTACTAGTAAGCTCATAGCCAAGCAGCTGATGCAAGTGCGACTTCAGTGCTCTGCCTGAACTAACGGCATGCTCCATTCGTGGGTTTGGATCACTTCCTCTCACCAACCTCCTTGATGGTGGTTGATGCGAACTCGTGCCACAACATGATGACATTTCGCAAGTCCGCGAGAACAAAAGTACACTCAAGAACAGAGATTGAGAAAGACATAACAGCTGTGTTCTAGATACGTGCATTCATTTGAACACAATTACCTACAGGCCCGCCATGTGTCTTGCTCATGACCAGGACAAAATGATCTCCAAAGGCAAACACAAATTATTCCAGCAGATTATTTAAAGGTTAGAGGGCGCTTTTGGACCCTCCCTTGACCCAGGGCCTGGGACAACTGACCTGGTGTTCCCCCCAGTGTCGGTGGCCCTGCTGATTAGTAATAGGAGAGTTCATTCAGACATTTATGAATCATCATTGTGTCACCACTGACAGGTGTAGTGTTGCATACGGTAACTGCAGTTCAGTCAGACAACTCACGTTGAAATGATTATTATGCAGCAGAACGTAGTTAGAGTTTGGCATCTAGGCTCCAACCTCATCACTCCCAGCCAATGTGTTTACGTGAGATATTGGGGAGTGATGAGCAAATATCTTAAACCCCCCTAGCCGGAGCCTGCAGGTGGATGCTGGGGTGGTGGTGGGGCTGAAAGAACAAGTGGCAATACTGATGCAGGGCAGCAGTGGCCTTGACAGGCAGAGGGAGAGATGGGAAATTTTTGCAGTTTAAATAGACCACCAAATTGTGAGGGTGTGTTTGGTAGATGGTTGAGGAGAAGAGAGGCCAGATGGATGCTTCAGTGGAGGGCCCGGGTTCGGATTGCTTCGACCTCTTAGAGGGATTTACTGCAGGTCTAGGAGAAGCAGTCTGAGAAGCTGCCCGCCTTTTTGCTTGAGCTTTTTACCTTTAGATGGAGCGATGTTAGAATTACCATCGCTCAAATTAAACTCTTGGGCATCGGCGGAGCTTTCTTGCATCTCCAGGTAATTAAAGAGCTCTTCATGGTTAAGGCCGGATGGAGCTGAAATGTTGCGGGCATATAGCTCTTCCAGGATGCGGTGTACAGGCCATCCGGCAAGTCGTTTACAGGTGGTGCGGGAGCTACGGCGCAGACGAGGGGCGTCCGACTCATTCTCGGAGCGAACCTCAGCGGATTGAACCTGGGTTTCGGGAATGAAGCCAGTTTTTTCCCCCGAGGACCGAGACTTAGAGACATAGCGACCAACAGAACCAGAAGGTAGGATGACGATCGCATGAGCAAGGACAGATACAGGTCTACAAGAAAGCTGAAAGAACAAGCGGCAATACTGATGCAGGGCAGCAGTGGCCTTGACAGGCAGAGGGAGAGATGGGAAATTTTTGCAGTTTAAATAAACCACCAAATTGTGAGGGTGTGTTCGGTAGATGGTTGAGGAGAGTAAGGTATGTCACGTGTAGCAATGCAGCTCGAGTTGAACTTGCTCGCAGGTGTCGCTCCATTTCTTTTCACTGTGGGGATATTCCAGGGAACTACAGTGTTAATTTCACACATGGTGGGCAGTGAATATAGGGCATTAGGTTCTAAATATGGAATCCTTTTGTACTGTAAATATTTATTTCTGTGACCACATGTACTGGAACAGAAACAGTCAATCAAGTCAATTTTATTTATATAGCCCAACATCACAAATCACAAATTTGCCTCAAGGGGCTTTATAGTCTGTACAGCATACAACAGGAAGAGCAGCAGAGGAGGGATCCCTCTCCCAGGAAATAGATGTCGTGTACAGAATAGACCAACATAATGAAATTACAGTGTGGACACTCAGGATGACAAAATTATAAATAAACTGTAACATATATGAAGAATAGTATGGATCCAGGAGGACGTCGAGCCAAACAAACCTGAGTCACGTGATCTCCTCTCCACCATGGAGACCTGGAAGAGGACAGACTACACAAACACACAAGATCCAAAACTCAAGCACACCATTCACCCAGAGAGGAGAAAGAAACAGACACAGAGAGGGAGAGAGAGACGAGAAGGGAGGCTGAATCTCCTGGAGGACGAAGATCCAAATCCAAAACATCTGGAGAGAGGCACCGATAGCCAGGGGGGAGAGAGAAGTCCCAGGATGGCCAATGGTCCAGCACAGAGAAGCTAAGAGAGAGAGAGAGAGAGAGAGAGAGAGGCAGAGGTGGGCACACAGCTGTGCTTGTGGAACACAAACTAGAGAGATGCAGTTTTCAGAGTTTGAGAGGAAGCACTACACAGAGAGATATAAGTTGATAATGGCCTGTAAAGCTTATGTCAGAGCATCTCAGGTGCATCCCCCCTTTCACAAAACCCCTTGACAGACTAAAACGTCTGTAAAAAGTGTTTAGTATTCCTATTGTATTGCAAATGATTACCCTGAGTCTATTGTGACTGTATTGGTTCTCATTGTAATACCAGAGAAAAGAAGAGGAAATTTGTTCTGTTGTGTTCTGGTCTCTTCACTGACCTTCAGCCCAAGGCTGTCACTGATTACAGTGCCATTGTAGACTGCACAGTCCTCCAGCCATACAGCCTCTCTCTCCACATCTACCAAACTGAAGACTGTCAATCCAAGAAGAAAACAGAGGCTGTGTTTATGAATATGCAAATGGTTGTGTAGTGAAGAATACAGCAATTAGTCACTCAGCATGAGACTGCCCACATGCTTCTTGATTGGTACTAAAGACAGTCCTAGACTACTTTCCAAC
The DNA here is from genome assembly GCA_008360985.2 of Macquaria ambigua. Classification (NCBI taxonomy): domain Eukaryota; kingdom Metazoa; phylum Chordata; class Actinopteri; order Centrarchiformes; family Percichthyidae; genus Macquaria; species Macquaria ambigua. Next base: position 69,991 of record VMKM01002189.1, on the reverse strand, counting down.
AAGCTGGGTTCCAACGTGCCTGCAACGAGGCAGGGAACATTTCATTGGTCAAACTACACCTGGCATTTTATTGGTTGGGGAATTTTGACAAGGTTGTTGCACAAAAAACCCGAGAGCAGAGCAAAAATGTGAGAGCAGACGTTTCACGAGCGCACAGAAGCAGCCTGAGTGCGAGGAGAAGGGCAGAAGCTGGAGCGCAGCAAGCGCAAGCAACCATATATCTGGGTGCAAGCATCCAGTCTGAGCAGAAACAGAGTGAAACTAAGCACAAGCAGGGGCTGTTTGAGTGTGAGGGCAGGATTCTGAGGGAAGGCATTACAAAATCTGAACGTGAAATCAATAAGTCATGCCCTCAAATTGAAAGACCACGCTCTTGAATAAAGATAGGAAAAAAGACCCATAGACTTAGAGCATTTCTTTATTTGCATGTTTTCTAGACTTGCAGTGTGTTTCTTTACAATGTGTATATGTTGTAAGATTGGTGAACATGAACATGTGTCTTAATTTGCTTGTGTTTGTTTGTGTGAGAGCAGTGTTGCTCTAGAGATGGCAATGTCGGTCTGTCAGTCCACCACTTTGGTCCACACTGTAATATCTCTGTTGGATGGATTGCCATGACATTTTGTACAGACATTCATGGTTCCCAGAGGATGAATTTTACTTTGGTGATCCCCTGATATTTCACCTAACGCCACCTTGAGATTGACATTTTTGGTTTTGAGTGAAATATTGTGATAAATATTGGATGGATTGCCAGGCAATTTGGATATTTAGGGTCCCCAGAGGATTCATTTTCATAACTTTGATCTTACCCTCACTCGAGAAGAAGACCCCAAGGTACTTGAACTCCTCCACTTGTGGCAGCAACTCACTCCCAAATAGGAGGGATTAATCCACTGTTTTCCAGCAGATTACCATGGAAACATGCTTGACTTCCTGCCGAGAATATGGAGACAGCTCTCATTTTAGTTACATGGACCCAATGGCTTGTAACAACAGCCCTGGTACTCCCTGCAGCACCCCCTAGGTTGTAGGCCTTCTCCCAAGTCCAACACATACAGACTGGATGGGCAAACCCCCTTTTTAAAAATGGGAACCACCGCTACGATCTGCCAGTCCACAGGCACTGTCCCCATCCTCCACGCGACACTGAAGAGATCTGTCAGCCAAGACAGCCCAACAATGTCTTGATCCCGTGATTTTTCATCCTGTCCTTTTCTTTATTTGCTCGTGTTTTGTCCAGTTGCATGTATTTTCTAAAGCTGCAGTATGTTGAATTCAGCCACCATGGTTTAAAATTGTATTTTATGTTGTGTGGTGGTCAGATTTTATGAATCTTTTTGTGACTTTTAAAGTATAGAAAGTAAAGAAACAGAACTGCTCTCCAGGCACATAAAAGCTTCCACACTTTAATACAGTTGCAGGTTCTTTTATACCAGTGTCCCCCTCTGCTCAGTAAAGTCTGTATTTATCTTGGCTGACACATCTAGGAATTAGGCACTTGCTAAAGCATTGAAAATATTCAAGACAATAATAAAATCAATTTTGGCTCTGTTTGACCATTTTCACAGCTTGCCCAGAACACAGACTTGGATTTTTAATGGCCTCTGAATTATTTGCTGATTCAAAATGACATAATTCTATATTACTTTTTGATTTTGCTAGCAGTATGTGTGAAAAAAGTATGCACTGTGTTTCTGAAGCCCTCTCAAGTCAGTATATGGACTGTGTGTAGATGCAGGAGGACGGCCTGAGAGTGTGTCCCCGGCCATGCTCTCCTCGCTGCAGCAGGCGGGCGGGCAGGTGGGGTGGGGGCATTTATCAGCCCTCTAAGTGGCTGTAGGAAAAGCAATGCTCGCTGGGAGTCGAGCTGACAGCAGTTTTCCTCGGATCGATCTGCAGTGCTGCTCCAGTTTATGACAAAAGAGTTCACGACACGGCAGTCACAAAGTCAATACCGTGATAAATACTCTCCCTCCATTCGGTCCTGTCCTCCACTTTACCAGGCATTTGGCCTGACAGTTATTACTCCCGCGGTAAATCCACTGACCAGAGGGGAAGAAAAGGCTCTCCGCTCCAGGTATCTGGGCTGGATTTATGGACCCTGGTGGACCAAGTTTACTTAATTTAAAGAAAAGATATAAACTTGGAGAGTTGCACCTTTTATAGGCGAGCCACTGCTGTAGTTTTACCCATGGGAAGGTGAAAAAAACGTTTAAATACACATACGCTCCCAACATACTGCGCTATGCATTCATGTATTTACGCCTGTATGCAAATGAAAAAATTATGAGGCTATGTTTCCAGCTTTGTCCAAGCATATAGATGACTATTAATACACCCAAAATAGATTTTTAACATATACCCCCTTTTTTCTTCTCTGGGAATCTAATTTGAATAACGATTAGCGAATTAAAATCAGGGATTAAATCGTGTGCTGTCACACACTAGTTTGTTGTTGCCTTGACCGACTAACACCCAGAAACTTTCCATCACATGCTCGTCGCATTAACGTGAAAAGATCCCTGTAGTTCAATTTTCCACAAATGAGGAAATATTAGGAAATGTTTTGTAATTTGCCATAGATCCTTGCCTTAGCACTAATCCAACATGTTAAATCCCTTTACAGTTAAAAGTAGCCTTATCCTCGCATATGGCTGGGATCACAGTAATCAACACAGCCGATTATGCGGATGAAAATTACACTGGTACATATGAATATTTTCAATTATTCTGGTCCAAATAATACAAGTCTGGGGTGAGATTAATGTTTTTTTTTTAATAATGACTTACAAACAGGACATCTATTGCATGTTAAGTGGCAAGTCATCGTGTTGCAGCATGACTCATAATCCTGTTAGAGATTGGGAAACACATAAAAAGATCTCATTAAGATTTAGTTGTTGCGGGACCGTCAATAAAATGTTGGCATGGACACCCCGGCACTTTGCATCCCATCATGCAAAGTATCTCTCACAGGCTGTGACCCACATTGGCACCAATGAGCACGACACAGTGTCAGTTAAACTCAATCTAAATACTGACACTTAGCCAACCATTATGGACTCAACAAGCCAAAATCTCTCCCGTGTTCTGCTTGCTTCTCTCTCTTCTCCTGTCTTGCAGCCAGGTGGAAAGAAACTAAGCACATTTGCTTACTGTAATTGCACTGAAGTACTGGGATTTGACTTTTATATAGATATTTTTACTGTATTCCACTACATACAGCTTTCAGAGAGTCATACTGGACTTTTTCCTCCTCTGAATTTATTTCACAGCTGTTGTTACCAAGGTTACTTTGCAGATAATGGATGCAGGTTTTACATCCAAAACATACAATATGACACCAGTGTGAAAGAGTATATATCACTATAAATCCACTCAGTGATGCTAACTTGTATTGTTTTCCCAACAGTTTTCAAACTGGGCTTAAACTGGGGATGACTTTTATCATTAGTTGATGATAAAACATGAGTAATGCCTATACAGGGAACCTTTACATTCAGTGAACTGTATGATGATTAAAGGGCCATAGTGTTTGTGAAGGCAAACACCAAGGCTGGATGAGCAACCGCGCAGAGCATTTAACTCCCCCAGAAGCTCCAGGTTTACTGCGTGTCAACTGGTTTGTGCTAATTTCTTTGAAAAATAGTTTTGAAGAATGCACCACTATAGCAAAACTTCACCTGATACACTATGATAAATAAATATAATATATAATAAATATGTCACTTCCTGCCACAAGAGAGACAACCAGTAGGACACATCTAGACAGATAGACATTTATAAATACACTTGTACTTATAGTCTACTTACTGCCACTATCTCCTTTTTGTTTCTTTGTTTTAGTTTTTATGTTGTTGATGGATGTCTTGTATTATCCCCACAAATGCTAACTTGATTACTGTTGAATTTACATTCAAAACCCAACCTAACATAAAAGAAATAAAGAAATAAAAGTGCATGAACTCCTTGGAATACTGAGCGTTTGTTTTCATTCTTTGGTGACCTCTATGGAAGACCAGGTGAGGAGAGGGGGCAGGTGAGGCAGAATCCAGAACATTTTGTAATTGTACAGGACAATGCGGTGTTTCACCATCTCTTCCAGTCACAGAGTGGTTTACAGGCCGTCCCAGGATGGAGCCACTTTTCCTTCCACCTTACTCTCCATTCCTCAACCCCACAGAGGAACTCTTGTCCTCATGGAGGTGGACAGTTTATGATCAGATGTCCCTCTGTGACACAGTGACTGCTGGATGTCTGGACTGTATTTCTGTATCTGTAGCTCTCCTATACAAGTATGTGTAGTGAATGTGTAGTTTTGTGTTGCATTACTGGAATTACTTTAGTTTCATGTTGTACACTTGGAATTACTCTGCAAAAATGGCAAAGAAGCCTGTTGAAGCATATTGCAACATCTCTGTGACATAAACTGTGAGGCAGCACAGTCTATGCAATAAAGAAGTGTCCTTCTTTCTGTTGTGATGCTTTCTTGGTTTATGCTACATAAATAAATAAAAGATACTTTCACAAAGACAATAGTGACAGTAATTGTAATGCTGCCTGTTGTTAGGGATATTTATGGCCATTATATAATGAGTGTTTCTGTTGGCAGACAAATGTTGTCAGTGTTCTGGTACACCAATTGATCCTGAGATGTGTATTAAGTGTTTTGGTTGCATTAGTGCATTTTGGATGTGAGATGAACTGTTAAAGAGAACTGTGTGAACAGTTTTGAAAAAGTGAACTCATATAGAGAAACGTGACTTTTGTCAATTGTAAAAAACTGTAATATAGTATAACTTTAAAACAAAATGTGTCATTAGTGTGAACAAAACCCAAGTGACTCTGCAATCACAGAAATATCAATACGACTATAGATTTTCACTAAGTGAACACTTCTGCACTACCTCCACACATTTGTGCTCTCAGACTGTTCAGTGTGGCTCAGACAGGACCGGAGGATGCTGGAGGTGTTTCCTCCTGGGGGAGTTTAGGCTAAATGGGGGTGGGGGTGGAGGGGTTGAACACAGAGCAGAGAGCCTAAACAGAGCAGCACATCATAGAGATATAATGCGTGTCAGTCTGTGTGTGTGCGTGTGGACATAAATCTGTTTACACAGTCACATAATCTACATGCTGCATGTACCTGAATAATATTTGTTCAGAGGGGTTCTCCAACAAACTCGTATTGCTCTTCAACAAAGCTGGAGGACTTGTAAGAGACAGATTTAAAAAATTGTCAAAAGCAAAGACGTAGAGGCTGAGATATCCTGACCTTTAGTCCATCGTGTTGGTCATGCTCCAAAAAATACTGGATCCTACATTTCCCATGATGCAAATTGATAGAGTCTTGATTTAAATGCTTTCTGCCTGATAAACACTCACATCTTTCAAACTCCAGGCATCCATTTGCATCACAGACTTTCTGTGATGAATTTAGTCTCCAAACCCAAGGCAAACCCAAGGCAAGATAACTCCGATGACATCAGTATGACATCATCAGGGTTATTTTTTTGGATTTGACACAGCTCATCCAGAGCCACAGAAGACATTTTAAAACTGTTTTCACAGGTTGAGTAGTACTATCAAAAGGACTGACAGGCCTGGGCCCCAAACCAGTTTTTTTTCTCACGGTCCCCTAGTGAGTTCATCCGGCCATGCTAGTGATGGAAACATTGTCACTGTACTTCAAATGTCTCTTTGGCTGAAGATTTAAATGCCCTCACTATGAGTTTAAATGTAATCCCTGCTAAGGTCACCACACAGCAGATAGAAACATCGTCACTGTGGGTAAAAGGAACATCACTACCAGTGACACATTGTCTGTGAGCTGAAGTAGATTCAGCTTCACAGCATGTAGAATCTTAGTCACTTTAGAAAGCAAAGTTTTTGGGTGCTGATTTCGAGAGGACATAATGAATATGTTTCTCTCTTTCATGGGCATGTGAAAAGTATGAAAGATCTTTTTTTTCTTGCAAGAATTCTGTTTATTTTGTGTTCTGCACAATAAAACATTTTTTCATGATCCAAAAATATACATTTTTATTGTGGTTTTGAAATGATTATTTTATGATGTCAAGAAAACAATATTGTGATTGCAAAATACTTCGATCATGAGAAAGCAAAACATGAGAAGTACATGCCCTCCCTGGGCTTCCGTACGTTCTCACTTCTGTAGTGAGCTAGCGAATGCAGCCTGGTCGAACGCAGCCTAAAGCAGTGCTAAATGACATTTTTAACAAACGATATTCAACCAAAGCTGACGTCATTGCACCAGGTAGATTTACCAGAATGTGTATTTTCCCAACAGGAGGAACTAAGACGCTGGTTGGTGGGAAAATGACCGGAGAGGTAAGAAAGCCTCATTGCATCTCTGAGTTGTCAATAAGTTTCAGGTGGAGGAAGTGAGCCAACTCTTCCCTCAGAGACAGCGCTGGGAATTTCATTCATATAAAAAATGTAAGGCCTCTCAAGTTCTCTGCCTCCAGGTTACACTTAGGGCTCTGGCTGCATTTGTGCATTTGCAAAATCATTGGTTTGGTCTTTGATAGATTATAATAGTGGTTCTGGAGGACTCCCCAATGATCCTTTAAATAAAACAATTCACTCTTTGGTCTGAAATAGTGTGCACAGTAAAGCCCCACTGTAACTTGTGACAGGGGTGATTTGTTTTAAAAGGTCACAAGCCAAAATGGTTGGGAACCTTTGGATTAGCATGTTAGCCATGCTAGCCGGAGTGAATGGAGCTAATATGAAAATAAATAAGTGAAGATAAAACTTTAAAAAATATGGATGAGCTACTTTAGACAGTCTCTGTGGTTGTTGTTGTGCTTACTGTAGTGTTCTCATTGTATCTTATTCTATTTTTTCTTCATTTTATTTAATCTTATTCCAATGTCATTTTGAATATATAATAGTAACCATTATTATTATAAGTAATAATAGTACATATTTTTTAATTCATACGTGTTTTCTAAATTGTGTAGCATGGAGGGTCTGCAACAATAGACCTGAACCTTGAGCCAATGAAAAGAAATGATATGACATGATCCTGGAGGCAGTCTAGGATTAGACTTTCTACTTATCATGTTGCCTAGTGAAAACCATGTATGTTACTGTTTACAGCCGCACGCCTCTTTATAGTCTGAGAAATACCTCCAACCTCTCTTTCAGAACCTGTTGCAGTGTCTCCAAAATGCATCGTCAACAAACAAGGCTGTCACTTTGGAGATATGTGGTTTTCACCTGACACCATAGCTGCATAACTTATAGCTGCACATTATAAAATATTGTGTGTTCACAGTCGGCTAACTATGTTAACCCTTTAAACTGTCAAACCCTGTATCAGTCTGTATACGTGTGTGTGTGTGTGTGTGTGTGTGTGTGTGTGTGTGCACATTTATAGGGCCTTGCTCTTTTGTTGGCTTCCACATGGCAATTAAAACTGTCTCCCAACTCTGGATGGAGGGAGGGGCAGAGACTGACAAACACTGGGAGGGAAAACAGGAGAATGAAAAACAAGAGGAGGGGAAGAAGAAAGAGAGACAAGCAGAGAGCCGAGAGATGAAGGCAGAGATTTTTCTTCCAAGTTTGACTGGAGGCGATACAGCAAGCTGTAATTAATTACCACAGACAGGTACGTATTAAAAACAATATTCCATCTCACCGAAGCCTTGGAGGTCTTTGCGCCAATAAAAGGAGGTATTCATCAGATGAGGCCCTGTCCAAGTAAAGCTTCATGAAAGGGGACGCTGCCTTGTGTGGTTAATTTATATCAAAATCCCTGCATTAACTGGGAGGCCGTAAAAAGTCCCAATTAGCCATCTGCGATTGTCTGGAGGAGCTTTGATGTATGGGCCTATCAATACAGCACAACTGCAGCCTGGGCTATAATATCAAACTGTAATTCAGGGTGCACATGGCGAATAAGCACCCATTGACTCTGTGTGTGATTTTACAGACCGTTAGGGAGAGCTATTTCAATATAGGCACAGCCATGGAAGAGCGGTGGACATAAAGCCACAGATGACATAGGCACAGAGTCTGCTACGTTTATCTGCTGTAAAGTTCGACATGGGTGCTTGGAGCTTTTATCGTTGGGTGTCAACTGGTTTACAGCTAATCTGTTAAGGTTAAAGGAAAAACATCCAGCAGTTTTAGAGCGCTGCATTCCTATATAGTAGAAGGGGGTGGTTTATTATACAGCTCTAAAAATGCTCAACTATCTCCACTCAACTCAGAGCAACACTTAAAAAATAAAGATAAAGAAAAAAAGCCACCGGGTCACAGCGTCTAGACCTTTTGTTGTGTCTGCAGGCTCGCCTTTCAAACCCGGCATGTCAGGTATGTGTCCAAGCAGGTACGTCTGTGCGTTGTGGAGAGGGAGGGAGAGAGAGACAGGTTGAGGTGGGTACATCAAGGTTTTTGGGGAGGAGACAGGAGAGGGGGAAGCAGGAGGAGGAAGAGGAATGACAGCGCTGATGAAAGAAAGTGAGGAGGGTCTGGAGTGGATTGAAAAGAAGAGAGCGAAGAGAGGAGGTGGGGGGGTGGAAGGAGGGAAAAAAAGCGTCAGGTGACTTATGACAGGAGACACTGCTGGGGCAAATGTGATGAGGGCACAGTCAAAAACTGAATATTTAGCAGTCAGCTGTCAGCAGCAGAAAGTTTTCGGCTTGGTTACACGGACGCATTTTAGTCAGTACCAAAGAAGTATTTAGGTTCAGTAACCTGTTGTTGTTGGGGGGGAGAAACAAACAGTAGCCTTGAGAGCTAGATGGGAGCGGGAGGAGAGGGAGGATGGCAGATGGAGGAATTGGTTTACAGTCTTGAGTTTTGTTCCCATTTCTCCAATTACCAGGGAAAAAAAGAGAAGGGGGGAGAGAGAGTAGAGAGAGAGCAGCATTCCAGAGGTATTAGCTTCAGGCAGTTCGGCCTGTGAGTCAGCAGAGGAAACAAAGGGCCAAGAAAACACTGTCACTTGACCTGCTCACACACACACCCGACGCAGACGCTGCTACACATCACACACATACCGCACAGCATACACTGATCTGTAAACACTCCACTGCAAATATTATATATGCACACACACACTCATACACATACTGAAGCAGTTGTCCATATAGTCCCAGGTTAATTTGGTGGCAGCTCCCCCTCATCATCATCACACAGATGGCCACGGGAGAACTTAATTCTTCCTCTATTGACTCAGTTTGCGTCGCCAGTCCCTGCTGTAATGACTGATCCATCACCAAACCTACTGCAGGCTCAGGATGAGCGAGGTTCACCCTCTATGAGAGAGAGGGGAGGAGGAGAGAGACAAGGATGTAAATCTTAAACAAGGGGAAGGCTCAGAGGGTTGATGCATTTAAATGTACCTGTATAAACACCCCCAGTCTATATGTAGTAGGAATGTATTCCACACTGTTATATTTTTTAGAAAGGTGAGGTATTAAAACAATTCATGCAAAATATATGCAAAATATATCACCTTGTGTTTCAATGGGTTCTGTTACTATTGACTCTTTTTTTCTATTATTACAGAAAAACAGATTTTAAACATTTATATTGTTTATATGAAAACTGAACTAAAAGCAATGTGCTCAAAGCATCATTTGAGAGAGGTGCAGCTGAAGAAAAGGAAAATGTACGTTAAAAAGTAAGAATCATACATTTTTATCTAAGAATCATCAGCTGAGTGTGTTTATTTAACCCTTGTCTAATCTAATCTAAGTACAGGTAAGCTTCTTCAGCATAAAATTGAATTCTTGGCCCTCAGAAATAGTTTAATGAAATAATCTTAACACTCAAACACATACAGCTTACTAGCTTTTTCCGGACTTTCAACCATCTCTCACAGTCTTCATCAGCAGATGGAGTTTGCTCAGTACTCCATACAGTGATGAAGAATGTAAGTTTGCTCAGTACTGATACTCCACTGATGAAGACCCTGAGATGTGACTGAAAAAGCCAGTAAATTGAGCTTGTTAAGATTATTTGGTCATACTAATTGGACAGTCACTACATGAATTTACAGGCACATTGACACACCACAGATTGAGATTGGGTTTTACATGGATTATTACAGTGTTTGCACATGTAAACATCATTTCCAGGTTTCAGAAACCTGGATAAGCCCATATCTCAGTTTTGAGAAACCTGAATAGATGAGAGTACAAAGCCACCTCCCAACAAGAGTTCGATCAACCAATCAGCTTGCTTGGAGCTCAGGCGTGTGCAACACATTGTTGAGAGGTGCACTGGCCTTTCTGCAAGCCTCTGCAACCTACGGTTTGACATTTAACAGTGGTTCCCAACCTTTTTTGCTGGTGACCCCTTAATACAAAGCAGTGTCCACTTGCAATCCATTGTCAATGGGTGCATGTCTATGAGTTGTGAGCAGTTCAATCAGAATGGTTTTCCCATCTCAAAATGAATTTTAGATGACAGAATTGGTAAAGGTATACAGTATTTCAAAAGAAAAAAAGCTCAGTCATTCCAGAAATGATAGAAACTGGCTTGATGTGGAGGAGGAGTCACAGACACAGACAGAAACCTGTATAATGTTGGGATTAACATACAGGTTTATGAAGAACCAGGTTTCTCTATGTATGTATCATGTAAACATGATCCCAAAGTTTCAGTTCTTGCACTCAAACATTGACAAGTATCAGACCAGAAACCCATTTAATAAGATTTAGTCCCATTTGGGAAGATTCCATTGTTGTTGATTTAGTATATAATTGTAGAATTGTCTGCATTTAATTCTCTGATGAGGATTATTTCTATAGTATTATAATACAGTAAAATTTAACTACTGCTAATTTCATCAGGGACTCAGTGGAACCACCCTCAAGGACCCCTGGAACTCTCTAAAGGACCCTTTGAAGTCCACACACCCAACTCTGGGAAGCAGTGTGGGAGGAAGCAAAGGGTTAACCAGCTGCCAGGGAGGCCTGTCTCGCTGCTTAACTCTCTTAACTCTGACAAGTCTGGACTTCTCAAGTCAATTCCTCCCTATATGATGGACGCTATCTAACAGTTGGCCATTTCCACTTTTCCTTACAGACTTCCCCCTTCCCTCCCTCCGTCACTTCTTTTCTTCCTCTTTTCCTTAAAGATGCCTGCAAGATGAAAGGCTGCGGCCCTCGCCCTCGCCTTATCACTGTCTTTAGAGCTTGTGAAAACTTGGCGGCACCTCAGCTTTTTAGAGAGAGAGAGGAGAAAGAGAGAAGAGAAATAGCGTTGGGGATTATAGTTCTGAGGACAAACCTGGCTATTCACACTTGGCATTAGCAAGACAGCCCGGGTACAAGAAGGATATTTTTTATTCCCTTCAATTTAACTTTAATTACTCAAATCTCGGCGAGGGCACACAAGAAAAGCCCAGGCATTTGTGTCTGGGAGATTAGCAGACTGCCCTGCCAAGTCCTCGCCGGCGCTGCATCGTTAGATAGAATTCAAATTCAAATCCAGGCTAAAGACAGTGCAGCTGTCACCCCCCTGGCCTGAAAACCCCCTGGATCAGGAACGAGCTGTCCTCCCTCCTCCCTGCTTTCCCCAAGAGAAACCTAATCCTGCCTCCCTCTCTTCCTCTCTTTCCATCGCTCTGTCTCTCACTCTCTCTCTCATGACTGTGACAGCTAAAATAAAGCCATTAAAGCCTCCCTGAAATAATTAGTAATTAAAAATAAAAAAGTGGCTTGTTTTGTATTTCTTTGGCATCTTTCCTCAGGCTGGGAGTGGAGGATGGCGTTTGCAGGTGTCAGGGGTGATGCGTATTTCCCAGCTCCTCGGATCTTTTTTGACGTGTGGTTAAAGGAGGGATTTCTTCATGGACATATCAGGTTAAACAAACGCTTCCGCCTCCACACCTCCTCCCAGCTTTCAGGGAAAACTTGCTGGGCTTTCCTCTCCTTGGGAAGTTTGACGACGTGCCTAAATTCGGCTTCTTGGTGATGTGTGATACCACGAGTCTTCATTGGGGACTTGTTTAATCTTGTCAGCGAAGGACTCAACGGGAGAGCGTCTCACACGACACTGAAATCCCCACTAGTTGTTCGCCTTTCACCCGCAATTGACTTTGCAAACACCTGCAATGTCTTTGATAAGTAGCTCGTCTTATCTCCTTTGGGAGAGCAGACCCCATTATTGCGGGTTCGGGGGCAGATACCCCCGTTGTGCTGCGGGCCGCAAATGATAATCCATGCTGCCACACCGCTGAAATCCTGGTAAAGTGATCCTAAATTGACAAAACCCCTGGATCTTGTGGACTAGGTTAAGCCTCATCTATTAGTGCTACAGTAGCTCAGGATAAGGGTTCGTCAGCCTTGTGCCACTCCTGAGAACGTCATCAGCAATGCCGTCCTTTTGGTTATCTCTTCCTTTTAATCCCTGCAGACACAGCAGTGCAAGAGGGGCAAAGAGTTCACCATCCCTCTCCCTTTAAAGTCTTTAGGTAATTTCTTCCTAAAGTCTTGCGGTTGGGTCTGTGAAAACACTGCATCGAGCCATAATATCAGAGCAGACGGCATTAAGCTTGCGCGCAGAGTGCTGCAACTGGTTATTTCACTGGCCCAGAGTCCATGAGAGCAGTAATTGATTGGCGTGATGGAATTAAGAGGAGACTTGCCGTGCTGAAGAGAGAGCTGGCACGGGCCTAATACATTAAATATCTGGCACGGCTCAGCCAGCCAGGCATCTGATTATGATTTCAAAGGACTCGGACCTGGACTTGATTAAAAACCACGTAGCCCAGATGAAGGGCCTGCGAGGCCCCCAAAGGCATCCACAGAGATGCCAGTAAGGGGAGCCACAGTGAGTAACAGCAGCACTGGATGAAGTCATGGCACGCCAGCCTAATTACAGGTCCATTTAAGGGGGCTTGTTTCAACCAGCCAATCAAATGTTGTGTAGGAGGATGTAGGCAGGCTAGGGTTGTATACCTTTCTCTTTGCAGAGGTACGCCCTCTTCTGCTAGTATGAAATTATGGCAAATGAAACTGTGGAAAACAGAGAGGAAGAGGCAAAAAAGTCTAGACCTCCTGGAGGAGTTTGCATGCTGCCTTCCTTACTGAGTTCTAACAAGCCGCAAGAGCCAAGTTAATAACCCCTATTCCCCCTCCCTTCCATCCTTCCATCCCGCTTTCCCATCATCCCTCCTCACACCCCTCCCTCATCGCCTTCTCATCCTCTCTCCCAGTCTGCTCTGGCCTAAGGGAGGGGATAGCGATTAATATCTGCCTAACTTGTTACCTAATTCATTATGGAATAGCAGTTAATTTGATTTGATATTATTTTAATAAAATTCTGTAATATATTAGATTGTTTCAGGCTATCAAAATCATTTTCCAATTATTACGGTTACTCAAGCAAGTCCAGCTTTTTCCTCCCTTTGTGGCGAACGGCAGTTGGTCTGACTGTGAATACATTAGCTGCTACAACTCCATCCCGCCGACTGAAGGGGGACATATATATATATATATATATATATGTCCCCCTTCAGTCGTATATATATATATATACATGTTATTAGTGCTATAGATCCACACATCCAATAGATTGGGGTGTGACTGGCTCAGCAAGGTGTCTTAAATGTGTTTGATTGAGCCCTCGTAAGGAGAAATGGATAAAATAAATCCAGAGAGATCTGATTTCTTTCTGTGCTAATGGCCGCTGCACACTAGTGTTTCGGCTCTCCGTTAATTAGTAACACGCTTCAGCAACCCTGCCCTTTCTGAGGCATCAAGGCACAGTGGGCTTTGGCTCAGACGGACGTGATCTAAGCAACCCCCCGCCCCCCATCCCCCCTTCCGTACACACACATGCACACCTCGCTGCCCCCCCCGCCGGCCTCTGAAAGCTATCGTAGAAAATAGAGATACGGACTCACCGTCACATCTCAAATACTCTGCCCACAGCTTCAAGGAGAGGGTTTTAAAGAGGAACAACACCTTATAAATCGCAGCATGATGGTCTGCTGTTTGTAAGCTTTTCATTTCCAGCACCTGTGACCTCACTCGTTCCTCCTACAGGCTCAAACTGTGTCCTTACTTCAACTGTTGAACTCTAAACTGGATCCTCAGGTTAGGTTAGGATACGGTCATAACTTGGGATCTTGGGATAGCTACATCCCGAGGATGTAGTTTGTGGTGCATGGGCATAAATAAAAATCAAATATAACACTACTCGAATGATAAAAAATCGTAATAAAAATCCATTGTAAAATATTTAAGATGCTGGTTAGGTCTTAGGCTGGGATCAATGTTTTATTCCCAGCCTAAGACCTAACCAGCATGCTGGTTAGGTCTTAGGCTGGGATCAATGTTTTATTCCCCCATACCTATCAGACTTAGAATGATCCCTTTGGCTTTGAATGTGCTAAAATTAGGAAAGGTTTCTAATCTGATGGACCCAAGCCTGGGCTCAGTTTGCCCCTTTTCATTGCATAAAAGTGGAAGTTTAATAGGTGTGCAAAGCAGAGAACATTTCATACGTGGAGACATGATTCAAACAGTCACACAAGACCGATACAACCGGCCTTTCACTGTCTTCATTCATATTGTGCATGCCGTCACATATTGAGTTTCACTCTCTCGGGGGAAAAGGTACTGTATATGCTACCTCAGTATGGGTTCACTCTTATATAAGAACAAAAAAAAAAGGTTTTCCCGTTAATTGTGTGGTTGCCTCAATTCCTAACCACCTGTTTAGGCCGCTGACTTGATTTAAGGAAGAGGACTTTTTATATCCTCTATTCAGTATGTCAAAGATTACTCAAAGCTGCCGCTACAAAGTACAATTTATGTCCACTTGCAGATCGTTTCCTTGTACAGTCAATGGTGGAAAATATCCAAAGCTGTCCACCTCTTGGAGATATGCCTCCACATCTATAATTACTGGCCACACACTCAATTACACCCAGCTGTAACAGCGGAGCCAGGTTGACAGTGATGGCTTTTATTTGACCACAGACAGGTTTTCTGTCTCACCGCCTTGTCCAGCGGCTCTGATGTCTGTGCCAAGGGGTGCCCCAGGGCACTCGCTTAAGGCCCAGCCCGGTTTCATGAGTTCCACCTCTCTGAAGCTCATAACTCAGCTATGACAAGCTGTTGGCACCCCCCCAAAGACATACCGATCTCTTGCCAATGTATGCAAACTGCTCTTGCCTTGAGAGTTTGCTTTTTTTTTCTCTCCATACCATGACAATGGAGTTCACTTTTTTAACGCCCTACTTTTTATCTCTTATTGCATTCGCATAACCGCCCCCTTCTTTTTTCTCCCTGCAGTCACGGTGTTATCATGATTTATAGAAGAGTCCATTTTGTTTTCAGTTCCAAGACACTCAAATCAAAGTACCATTGCAGTGCTTTATCTTGGTTTATTGGAAGCCACTGCATACTCCCCTCCTGGTCAGTTAAATGTATTTAAGTGTATATTTAGATAAAAATAGTCTCTGAGCCGCAGATTTCATTGTTTTCCGTGTCAGTGATGAATCTCTCTTTTTTGATAGTTACTCGCAGGGAGAAGAAAAATGCCGGCGTGGCTGCACTGTTATTTCCTCTGAAGAAAAAAAAAAGAAAAGGCACTCACAGTAAGAAAAAGGGACCGACTCAAAAGAATCTGATTACTCTACCTTGCTTTGAAAGTATACCAGCTGCAGCACATTCACCATTGTGGTTTGACATTTAATTAACATGTCAAAAAATATTTTGGTCATTATTTCAAGTTTTCCCCCCGGGGTATTTGCCCACAAGCCTGGAATGTTCCCAACAATTACCGCCACTCCCTTCTCTTCTCCACTAGCTGTGAGGACACAAGGAGAGGTCACTGGAAAACTTGTCTTGAAGACTTGAAGCGCATTATAAAAAACACTGTTCAAGGGGTTTATATGCAAAGCGAGGTGACAACAAGGCATGCTTATGTTGACTTGGCAAGCGTTTCAGAATAACATACGAGCTCCCCCTCACTCTCCTGCACACTCAACTCAGCAATCTCAATGAGCTTCCACGTTCTCTAGCAGCCAGAGGAAGGGAGAAAAAAAAACACACAATACACAGAAAACATGAAAACCCACCTTTGTCTAAATCAGGTAACAATACCTTGCTGTCTGTCAGGCCGACACAAAAGCCTTTAAGATGCACCCTGCTGTTTCTAAGATTCTCAGGGAAAGCATCTGTACGGGCGGAGGACGTCTTATGATTTATGCCGTGAGGACGCAGTAGAATAGAACAATGGCCAGAGTCCTTCCGTAGAATAAAGAGGGCTGCAGGAGAGCCGCTGAATGGCGAGAAGCTGTCACTTACTGCAGGTAATATGAATGGAGAGAGGACAAATTTGATTTCCAGGGTACAATACCTTTGTGAGGTGTTTGTTGGTCATCACTCGCAAATCAACACAGCCTTGATTAAGGGCCACACACCTCACAGGCAAGGAAAGGGATAGGGGCAATACTTTGCATGGATACATGTTGTAAAACTGATCCGTGTTCATTCCCCCATCCTTCATTATGTATGATGTAGCAAACAGAAAGTGGATATGATATTTGTTGTTGTCTTTTTTGTGTGTTTACAGTAGAAAACACATGATTTAAGCCTAACGTGAAACTACACATATTCAACAACACACACGTTCACACAAAACACACAGGGGAGCGGGGCTGTTGTTTTCAAATTCAGCCCACTTCTTTGGTCACCACAACTTTTGAGTTTAACCTCCATCTGACTTCGACGCACGTCTTTTGAACTGCTCTCTACCGAGGCGACCAGGGGCACTGTGTGTGCTTCCTTGCACCCCGCGCATTAAAACCTTCCCTCTTATGTTCTGGGAGATTGAAAGTGTCCAGCGTTTTATTCAAATGACACGCTGCCTCACCGGGTGCCTCTTTTCTCTCTCCTCTATCTCCTTCCCTCCGTCCCCCCCTCCTTCACATTATTTTTGAAGACAACTGCAGGCTAGAGGATAAGAATCCCGGTTGCGGTGCTTGCCGGCACTTCCTCCTCGGCCCTGATTTGAATAAAGAGCTTTGAAATTAAGTGGACAGGCCCCGTCAGAAAAGCAGCGGTGCGCCTTTAAGAAAGCCACTGAGCCCGGGTAAATTATTTTGATTGACGGTACCAGGACATTTTTTGTGAGCTGGCTGATTTAATTGCGAGTGCCAGGGGGCATCTTCAGGGGCCAGGTACCGGCGTACCCGTTTGATCTCCTCAAGCCGTCTCCCGGTGGTACTGGCTGCCCGGGCACTGAGGGCCAGAGGGCAGACGAACAAAGGCAACTCTGTGTCTGTGAGCCTCTCTCCCCTTCGCCTCCTCTGAAATAGAAAAAAAAAACAAAGCTGTGGAATGGGCAGCCAAAAGTGTGAAAATGGATTTCCAAGCTCATTTGATGTTAAGTCTTTAGTGTCAAGAGTGGTATATTCATTGATAAAGAGAAGAGAGGGGGAGGGGGGAGAGAAAGAAGGGAGGGAGAGCAAGAGAGTAAAGGCAAAGAGAGCGAGAGCATCTTCTGACAAACAGCCTTTTTTTTTTATTTCCTGGATGGAGGAGAGGTGTGGACTGGGTTTCAAACGGGAGGGAGGATTAGGGAGATGGGGCTTAATGAGAAAAGGATCCCTAGTCAATGGACAGGCCCTGTCAAAAAGAAGAAGCCAATACTCCCTCCCAAAAGCCAAGCCGAGCCCCAGCCAGCAAACACACACACATAAATGTACACACACCTCCAGACCCAACAGTTTTCCTTAAATCCCATCAACCAAAGCCCAGCACTACCCTATATAACCTACACTACTATCTCCACCAGCTGTCTGTCTCCCACTCGCACTCTCTCAGCAGAGTAAACCAGCCAGAGAGCCAGTTGTCCTTATCAGCTCCAGTGCTCCATACGAACAGAACAAAGTATCGTGGCTGTAGCGCTCACATCAAGCCCTGGGTCCAGATACCTCTGGTCTCAAACTCAATCCTGTTGTGTCTTATTGGCTGATTTATTGATACTCATTTACATACATGGAGCGACGCCTGCAAGCTAGTTTCGGCAGTCAACTCGAGTTGCATTTTTGTACACACGTGACATACCTTACTCTCCACAACCATCTACCAAACACACCCTCCCAATTTGGCGGTCTATTTAAGCTGCAAAAATGTCCCATCTCTCCCTCTGCCTGTCGATGCCACTGCTGCCCTGCATCAGAATTGCCGCTTGTTCTTTCAGCCCCACCACCACCCCAGCATCTACCTGCAGGTTCTGGCTGGGGGGGTTTAAGATGTTTGCTCATCACTCCCCAATATCTCTATGTAAACATACTGTATCTGCGGGGAGTGATGAGGTCGGAGCTTAGACGCCAAACTCTAACTATGTTCTGCTGCTATAATAAACATTTCAAATGTGAGTTGACTGACTGAAATAACATTAGCTCAGCCATATTTTCTCGATCAGCTGTATACCAAAACAACAACGTATTCAGCATAGACTGCTAGCTAAATGGCACTAAGGTGACCTCAACCCAGCCATGTTTCAAAGGGTGTGCACTTCATAAGTTGTTGCTGAATTGAACTGAATAAGGTACCCTTTGTAAGGGTTTAAAGCTATACTCCATAATGAACTTTACATGTCCTGATGGACCCTGTCTTTATGAAACAGGGTTCTCCGCACATTTTCAAGCAATATGCAGCTGAATCAGGTGCTTCTCAGTTAGAGGACAGTAAACTTCCAAAGGAAAAGCAGAGACTGAAGCACACTGATTGATTTACAGCCTTCAATTGTGCAAACAGACAAATGCTTCGACACTACTGTTTCTTCATCAGAGGACAAAGACATGAGGCAAACTACATATTTAGTCAACCTAGAACAGGTGTACAATTGTCATTGGATAATTGGTTGAACAGGACTAACACCACATCAGAGACAAAAGAACACAGGCACATCTTAGAGTTACAGAGAATACAAGTCTGCATCCATCAAGTGCAACAAATTAGAGGAAACATGACAAATTCACTTCTTTTAGGCCAAAGGGCTCCACTGTGTTAAGAGTGTGAATGCAGTCTGCCTCTCTGCAGAGCAGTGAGTTGAGAATGTCTCCACCTCTAGGAGAAGGTGAAATTGTTTCTATTCCCCAGAACTTTACTAAAGTCAAAGTCTAATAATGATAATGTAAAGGATGAAATGAAAGTGAAATGTGAGAAAAGACCTAGATGCACACAGTGTACCACTAAATCCAGAGACAAATACCACTGATTTCAAGTGTCATTCAGTCAGACTTTCCACTGAGGCAGAGACAGACAAAAACAGTGTAAACATGCACTACTACAAGTTCCTGGAATAATACAAACTCAAAATACTTCCACTATCAGAAACCCAGATACTGCTGAAAAAACAGATTGTTCATGTAAACTTCATATCCCTATTTTAATCAAAACCAGGTTAAGACTGCATACTAGTGTGCATGTGAACATAGTCTCTTATATGCATTTAGATTTCAAACACCTCTAAAGTCAGAATGCATTATCAGATACAAAGTGCATTAAATACTATGTGTATTCAACAAAAAACATGTAATCAGCATCATGCATGCCATTTACTGACATATCGCTGTGTAGCTGCAGGCTGTAAACCCACAGTGTGTGTTGAGAAGGGCAGCAGCCCTGTTGTAACCAGCTTTTACTAAACTGGATCTACACTACTGACGGAAACAT
Source organism: Macquaria ambigua (assembly GCA_008360985.2). NCBI lineage: Eukaryota > Metazoa > Chordata > Actinopteri > Centrarchiformes > Percichthyidae > Macquaria > Macquaria ambigua. Next base: position 50,303 of record VMKM01002189.1, on the reverse strand, counting down.
GCCCTCGCTTCTCCCAGTGCTTTTATGGCATCTCTCTATGAGTGATCCTATAGAGGCTGTATGCAGGCGTGGGCTCAGACGCTCAATATATTCGAATCTATGTGTTGATAAAGAGGACTCAGATTTCCCATTGACACTTGAAAGACACTAGCTTGTATGTAGAGGCTCCAAAACTCAGAGCTATATCTCTGCCTAGTTAACAGGATTTATACTGGATTTTAAAAATCAATCAAATCAAATGTTGTTTCTTGAAAAAGAAAATAAAAAGAAAAGAAACAGCTGGGGACAACTCTGTTTAAAAAGATTCCATTCACTCCATGCCATTAATTGCTCTTTTTTCAATAAATATTTGGACAAAGAACAATTGTTTCTCACCCTAAAAAAATAAAAAGAACACAGTCACATAAGTCACCAATTTGATTTGGAGAATTTCCTCTTCAGGTAAGATAAAGCCCTGGCAGCCTTTCTTTGGTCTTTTTCTGGAGGTAAAGAAAGTAGAGTTTGCATGTGATTGATTTTCTCTTCTCATAGCAAAGGCTGGGTGATAAACAAAAAAAATATATATAAAATATATATATATTTTTTTGTTTTTTCATAGCAGTTGATATTGATTTATATTAGAGCTTCTTATTGTTGATCTTGGATTCCCTAGTGGTAGATTCTGAAAACAGACCAATAATTGTATAAGCTGCAAACAGGAAATCCATTTAAATAAATCAATTTCACATAAATAAACAAAAATCTTAAATTGTATCTTATTTGTATCTTAAATTGTAAATCCTTATGAATACAACTGTGTGAAATACTTTTATCTCTAAACAAGAGTCTACAAACATGCTGCAGCCCTGTGACACTAATGTATGGAGTGATTTGAGCTGAATACTAATGTCAGCATGCTAACAGGCTCACAATGAGAATACTATCATGCTGATGTTTAGCAGGTATAATGTTTATCATGTTCACCATCTTGCTAGGATCCCAAAATGTGCTAATTAGTACTACAGACATGAATTTGTGTACCAAATGTCATGGCAGTCTATCCAATAGTTGTTGCGACATTTCACTACCAAAACTACCAGAACCAAATATGTCAACCTTGTAGTGGCGCTAGAGGAAACGTTAAGGAATCATCAGGAGGAAGTCAGTAGGATTCATCCTCTGGGGACCATGAATATTTGTACAAAGTTCCAGGGAATGGGTGTAATTGCTGGTGTATGAGCACTTGCACTCTGCATGATTTATTGAACGGTGATGCTTCAGGTGATAAACTTAGTTTGTGGTATTTCCTATCTTTGTTGGCACAGGTTTTGGCAGAGTTAACAGTATCACCAGTCTTTTTCGTGTCAGAGTTTAAATAGCCTTGCTCCGTTAGGGATTGTCTCAACCACTTCCTTGCCAAACGAGGCTTTGTGAGACGAGTGAGACTATAACTTTTGAAAGGATATAACACATTCTTCCTCTTGTAAAAGAAAAGTTCATTCATAAGCAATAAAACAAACTTGCTTAGTTCAATTTGGTCAGGGCTTTTGTTGCTACAGCCAGCTTGGCCTGGTATGACCAGTAGCTTATGGTGGCTAACGTTAGCTAACATTAAAAATGTCAATTACACAACAACAATAATCAAAATTTTTCTGAGTCAGTTAAATAATTCAATGACTATTCTATAGTTTTGACACTATAAAGGCCAGTTCAGACCAAAGATTCACGAGATGAAACTGTTTTAGGAAGTTGCAGGGAAAAGTTGCAGCGGTGTGAACTGGCCCGTCGCCTGCGACTCAGCTTGTCAAGTCACCAGTGGTTGTACAACGTAAGGCACATCACCTGTTTCAACAGCCAATCAGCTTGTAGTGAAGTCAGCTGGTAGTCTTGACTCTTTGTTTTTTTATGTTTTCACTGTTTCCTCAATACTAGAAATGCAACTGTAGCAAGATACTCACTATCACTATCCTCATTCATATTTTAATTATGAATTACAAATTATATCCAGCTACAGAAAACACCTGAAAAGCTGGCAGTTAGAACGGAAGGACAGAGAGTTGTTGCAATGGAAACGATACACCGTCTCGTCTCGTCACATTGGTGTTAACTGGCAGGTTTCAGAACGTTGCAAGTAGTTCTTTAAATCTTTGGTCTGAACAGTGATTTACACGTCTTAGCATTTACCTTTATCCTGTAATGGTCTCCGGTGGTGTTCAGCAAAAGTTACATAGGCTCATCTTAAATAGCTAAAGTATCGCCACACCACCGACATCTTGGTACCTCATTTATCCACAACAGCTCTTTATGTTCATTGTTGTTGTGACTGTTGAGCTGTCATTTTCTGTGCCAAGTTTCGTCAGAGGGTGTGCTTGCCTCTCCTGTCTATCTTTATGATTTTTAATACAAAAACAATGGCTAACTTAACCAAACCAGATATGCCTATTTTTGGAAGTGGGCTGTCCATTTCTGATGACTGCCATTTAATTGGTAACAACTATCTTCGTTTCTGTAATGTGATTGAGTATGTTGTCAAGCAATGTAACTTATCAACAGTATATTGAAGTTTCTGATTTTCGTATAGAGGAAATCATTTTCCATCAGTGTTTGTATGGTTCATATTGCCCAGCTCTAATCATAGTCTGACATTACATCCACATACACCAAAATAATTCACTGTACAGTGTTCATGTTTAAGTGTTCACTACCATCCCTGTGATTCAGAATGACAGGAGTGTCATGCACCTGCCTGGTATGACTAACCTGTCCCTGTGCATTTTCGACTCACATCCATGTATAGAGACACTGGCTTCTGTAAAATGATACTATTTATCATGTAAAATACACTATTTTCTCAGGATGGGAACCCCTGGATGGGCTCCTGGAAGTGTGACATTTTGAGGGAGAGATTTCTGATTTAGATGTAGATTTATGCATTGTCTTTAAAATGAATTCTTTGCAATGGTGTGCTTGTTAAAGGGCTTGTTTGTATTTGAAATCTCCCCCCACTCTCCTCTCCAACACTGTTTTCTCTCCCTCTATGAATCCAAGCAGCGTTCCACTCCCACTTAATTGACTTTGCATATAGAGGCCTCTCTAAACTGGGATAATAATGTCAAGTTAAACCTCTAAACTTTGCATAGGGAAATCAAGTGCACATTGTAGATTAGAGGCAGGTACATGATACACAATGCAAACTATATCCACTGCAGGCCAAACTGTGTGTGTTTTGTGAACAGTGCATATAACTGGCTAGAGCTACAAAAATAAAACCCAGGTTGTAATTAACTGTCCAAAAGTCAGTTAACACATAAAGGAAACTATGAACTGTTAGGTAAAGGTTAAACTAAACTAAGAACCACACAGATTTTAAAAGTAGCACTTTCTCTTTAGTCCCAAGACCAGCTATACACATGTGGTTGATCAGTTTAGCACAAGACGGTGCTTGGAGCAGACTGTCTCATGTTGGCCTCCATCAGCCCTGCTGCCAAGCAGAAGCACAGCAGTGCAGGTCAACACAGTTACTGTATAGCTGCTGTGAGGCCTCAGTGGAAACGCATGAAATCCCGTCTCAACTTGGCAAGACTCGACTAAAGCAGGCTACTACAGTAACAACACATATAACCAGTTCACTGCTACAACGTCAACAGAGGCGCAAAGCTTCATCTATTAGTGAAATTTGAGCAGGTTTGTCTCCACAGCCCTGCAGTGTGTTGATCATCCTCCCTGCCTGGATCTCATCAGCCGTCTGCTGCCTAACCCACGCCACTCGTCTAATTCCCAACAAGCTGATTTACGTCCAAGATTATTTAACCGAGGACCTGCATTGTTTATTTTGTTATATAAGTCAATAATCTTTTTTCCCTCCTCTATTCCCCAGATTTAGCTAATCTGCCTAATTACAAATTAGCATTCTCCACATAGAAAACCCACATTTCCAAATTAAGACCCAGGCTTCCAGCTGAATCAGCTGATGCTGTGTCTCCAAAGCAGCCAGTCAGACACACAGGAGCTTCCCTTTCTATACCTGCCATGTGCCCACAGCCCAGGACAATACTGTACCTGAAAGAGGAGGAGACACAGATAAATTTGTGTTTAACTAAATTACTTCAAACAGGGATTTGGTACAAGCCCACAGCTCAGTTTGGCCTGGGCACTAGTGGGTTAACTCAGGCTGCTAAGGTGACATCTTCAAATTGTTTATTTTCTCCAACCAACAGTCCAAAAAAATGGTGTCAGCATGAAAAATCAATAAATTGTATCAGTTATCAAAATACCAGAATTCTTATTCAAATAAAGCAGACATACTGTGTAACTTTTGTTCTGTTAAGATGGCCAAAAGACACGTTTAGTACAAACAAGTGTTTAAGTGCAGCACACTTCCAGTATTGCTGTAAGAGGGTATATGATGTCACCCGAAATTCATGCATGATTTATTTTAGATGACCTTAATGGATAGATAAGTGTTAGGACAATGTGTTTAGCACAAATGTGATAAACATGATCAGAGAGGCTGTCCTGAGTTAGCAAACAAGTTCTACTGTCTTTCTGCCCTCCAATCCAGAGTCGGGGGCAGCGGGGCAAGAAATAAACAGATTTGAAAAAGCAATCAACAGCCCCCCCCCACCCCCAAACCCCCCTCAACCCCCAGAAGCTGATTTGCATCTGATCCCCAGATCATGTTTTATTTATCAGTAATCACAACCAATCAGGGAAGAAATTAATCAATGAAGGCGCGAGGCAGGAGCGATATCCGCCATCTGGGGGTCGCACTGATCCCTCCACCCCCTGGCAGGCGCACACACACACACGGGCACGTACACATACACATCCAAGGTCCAACACAGATAGATACACACACATGTATGCACATACACACATGGGCAGGGAGCAGCAAACACAGACATGCGGTGAGAAAAACACACACATTCACACATGCCTGGACACACACAGGGCTCAACAACGATGAGAACCAACATCATGCACACACACACACACACACACACACACACACGCACTGAAGTCCCCTTTCCGCTGGCTTGTCATAGGCCCATATTTAGGTGACTGATATTTTTCTCTCCCCCTACCAATGAGCTCCAAGCAAGTCCATATGGCCCGGATCAAAGGTGTTGCTGGGTGCATGCTTCTGCTTTATTGCCAGCCGCTGCTGTTAATTAGGAAACAAGATCACAGGCAGTATTAAAATCCAATTAAATTGATATGAACAGATTGCCAAGTGATGTTCGCTAATGTATAATTGAGCACCATGCAAATTTCTCTGGCTGCCTTTTGTTTTGCCATGTCTCTGCCTCTATCTCCTCGGCCCACAATGAGCAACCGAGCTTGAAACTTTTCCTCTTTCTGTCGTCACCGGCTGACAGATAAACAAGTTAATGCCCTGAGATGGGGGTATCGCTTTCATCAGTTAAAGTGATATCCTTCCCATCATGCACCAGGGGGGCTGTGGAGGGTGGAAGGGATGGCAGCAGGGCACATATCCCAGGATGCTTTGCCTCTCTCAGAGGGCATCAATCTGGCCTGACATGTACATTTGAAAACTGTGTGTTGTGATAGCTACCTATACTGGAATAAGCTAAAATGTGATTTTCTTAAGATTATTACGATATTCTTTTAACTAAAAAAATGGTTGAAAGCTACAAAAAACATCACACGACTATACTTTAGTACAATGGTTGCCAACCTGGGAGTCAGACCCTCACAAGAGGTCACAAGATAAATCCGAGGGGTCACGGGCTGCAGTGCAGGCTGACACTATGTTAGAAAGCAAGTCTCAGACATTAAAATGTGTCAGAAAGCTGAAAGACTTAACAGACGACATGTGGTCCCCGGTAATGATGAATGATGCAGTCGCCGTGTGCCACAGTTATCCTGTCCGATCTGAGTCCAACCTGCAGACCCCCTGACTTGTTCCCTCCCCCGAATCCCAAACAAACAGTGAGTGCTGCCAGATGACAGAGCCCTGCAGGTGTGTGTTACCCAGCTTGTTCTTTCAGTGACAGATGATAATAACCGTTCATTTATTAGCTTTTATTTCAAACACAGAGTGGCTGGAATATTTGTTCAAAACTGAATGGAGCATTTTGTTATATTTGCCATGAAATTTGGTAGATGCTAATTGTACCTATTCAAATGTTAGATTTTTCTTTTTTTCTTTTTTTTATTTTAATGGAATTTATTGTTTCATAAATCAGTGAAGTGAAATGAAATGGCAATTCAGTCAGATTACAGGCAGGATTGTTTAACTTATTTTTGGAATTGTTTCATATATATTAAAGGTAGCAAAAGCTTTTGCTTTTGTCAAACGTTTTTGACAATTATCTGTGTGCTTGAAGTAATAATAATAATAATAATAACACTTTATTATAACACAGATTTCTATTGCAATATTTATCAAACAAAACAAAACTTTAGACTCATTCAAAGATTTCAGGGCTAAGCACACAAATTATTTTCAGGCCAAATTATTCAAATGAAACAAGGGAATATTTCTCTTTGGTTGAAATGGTCATGTGCAAACGATGATGAGGGGTTACAAGTAGACAGAGCTTTGTTTTAAGAGGTAATAAGCTAAAAAGGTCAGAACGCTGCCCAACAGTGACTATTATTGACTTTTACACAGTATTAACCCTCCCAAATCCCCAATAACTACAATTAGACCTCTCTGATCTCTAATAATAATGTCACTAGTACAATATACTGTACATTGACTGTGAATGACTTTTTGGCAAACTTAAGATTTTCTTTTCCCCATGTATAGCACATGTAACATAAACACAAAGTATTTCCTTATTTGGTGTATAATAACAACATGTTATGGTAATTTCTGTATTTTGTGACCTTCATCAAAAGTGCAATCTCAGTTTGTGGCAAAGGGAAAGCTCACCACTTCACTACTTGTCTACATATTAGGTTATAAGGTCAGAAGAATGTTAAAAAAAAATGTTTAAAGGAAAAAAAAAAGGTTGATTTTTCAATTATATTTTTACACCTACAGCAGTGGGGTCTGTGGGACCCCAAACAATGAGGAAGTAAAATGTAAACAAAAGACATGGGTTAAGTTCAGGCCTAATACCAAGCAGTTGTCATGAATACCAAACGTAAATCAAATTACAGGTAAGCGTAACATAGTATCCAGTAGAGCTTCTAACGAACTGACACGTAGCACACAAAGGAAGCTCCAGTTCTACAGAGAAGAAAGTGAATTTCTTCAAGAACGTCTAACTTTAACACTGATCTCGTCAACCTCCTCTAACATGGCAGGTCAGTCAGGTTATGGGATTGGACACATTAGGGATTAAGGATTAAAAAGTGGATTATAAAGGCTCCCCCTGTCCCAGGATTTGCTATATGACATATTCATACATGGAGATGTGACTGGTCAAACTGGTTAAGAAGGGAGGGATTTTTATCTGAGCTTTAAGCCAGTCCAGTGGTGGACTGGCAGGTTTTAACAACGGGGCTTAGTCCTACTGGAATGATGAATGATGATCAGGTTGTCAGACTGTGTCGGCGAGTAAAGCTGTCATTTTCCCCTGCTTCCTGAATGATGTTTTTGGATCTTTTGACATAATAGTTTTCAAAATGGCTTCCCTGTTCATTGGGTCCTTGATGCAATCCAGGGTTTTTTGAGGAGGTTCTGGGGGCTACCCATGTAGGGAATTTTGGAGACATTTAGGTATCAGTATGAGTGCTCAGGGAGGGATTTCCAAGAGCTTGAGGTCCTTCTATGGGATCTCAGTGGGTTTTTGAAAATGTTTCTGGGACCTTCAGGGGTCTTTGAGAGTTTTCTAGGGATTTCACTGTAACTTAATTCACTACAGCCACCAGAGGTCTTTGAGGGTGTTCTGGGAAATTATTCTAGGAGAAGGGTCCAGTGAGTCTTAAAAGGGTCTCACTGACGTACTTGTGGATGTTTAGGTACCTATGAGGGTTCTTGAAAGGGTTCCAGTAACCAGTGAGGAGGGTCTCCAGTGGGAACTTATTTCAGTAAGGCCCCAAGGGGTCTTTGAAAGGGTTCCAAGGATCCCAGGAGTAGGGCCATGTGAGTCTTGAAAGGGTTTCTGGACGTACTGATGGACCTGCAAGGGACAGTCATTCTGAAGGTCCTTGAACAGGGTTCTAGAGAAGGTTTTAGGGATCTCTGGATGTCTAGTGGTCTTTGAGTGTGGTTCCAGGGGCCATCAGGGCTTTCCAGGGGTCTCCAAACAGGCCTGCGTGGCCTGATATGTCTGTTTGGTCAAAGGTCAAAACCAGTTCTAGCAAACAAACCCAGTGTATGCAGAGTCAGGGAGGTCTGCATCACCCATTCCAAGCCTCGCCAATCAAAACCCTATATTATCAGCGATCAAATACCACTCGCTCTAACAGCTGAATGGGCCTAATCACATATATTGTCGACATATCATCTCACATACAAAACGAGAAATTAAAGGCTTGGATGTAAATGAAAAACAACAATCTCTCCATCAGATGACACCATCGCCAGAGTCTCGGCTGCCGGCCAAGTCAAAACCTACTGGTAATGTCAGGATGCCACCAAGTCACGCCAAGCGTGGAATGAAGAGAAAAAGAGGGATGAAGAGAGAGGGAGGGATAAAGAGATGGATGAGGAGAAGTGGGTGCAGCTGGTGCTCTTTGTCTCTCCAGTGCTTGGTCCTCGGAGCTTCAGATCCACTGGGAGGGCAGAGAAAGCCCCAGTAATGACATGCTAATGTGACTGTCAGGAAAGAAAAGTAGAGAGATCGGAAATTGCGCCAATTCTCTGCCGTAAATGGGCAACATTGCAAAAAGGAGGGGAAATACTCCCCGTCCTTTTTATATGAAAAGTGATAAAAGCCTCGATAAATCCCAATAAAAAGGGATTTTGAAGATATGAGGCAAGCAGATAAGAGTGAAATGGTGGAGTAGGGATGCAGGTGGGGGAGGATGGATAAAGGTGTAATTTTGGTTGGAAAGAGTGGAAGCGTACAAGGCCTGCTGGGAAATCTGCGTGTGGAGTTGGATGGTTTTTGGCTTTGCATCCCAGTTTGACGACAACCTGTTTTGAACTCCCTTATAAAGTAGACCAAAATGAAAGGCGAACAGAGTGACAATCGCCTCCATCATTGAGGTATAGACTCATAAACCTGCACGTCTGACAGTCCAGCACAAAAGAATTCCAGTACTGACTGAAGATGCAAAATGAGACTGTTTGCATTTTAAGTATATTTCTGCTTCAAACAAAGTTTGAAAATGCTACATGTGGCCTTTTTAACATCAGCAATTGATCACCATATTATTTCTGAGACATGAGTCTATTATCTATTAATGAAAGAGACTAAGAAGACTGTTTACTGGCCTCTACACTGCATTTTTATTGAAGGATTTATAGGGAAATCAACTGCTTTTGACTCAAAAGAAGGATCTGATCTCTCAAAGCAAGAGGTCAAACTTGTAACATTACTGGCAATGGCAGAATGGCAGAAGGTACAAAGTGAACAGTCTTTTCCAACAAGTTTATATTGTTCACAGGAAGGGGAATGTATAGCAATGGATGATGAGGAATGTAATCTTACTTACGTTTACATTGATGTCACAGCGCTAGTTTGAGTGGTGAGGCCATGGTCTCACTTGTTCATTGTAATCTTACCAATGTACCATTTTGACTTTGATGTAATTAAACATGACACACATGGAACCTTTAATTGTGGCGGTTGTAATAGCACAGTTCAGTGTGTCAGCTGGCAGTACTTTTTCTTTAGTGTCTACATTTGGATGAATTCCACCTGGGTTTCTCAAAGTACTATGATTACATTGCAGAGAGCAATGCAGTGTTGTCTGATGTTTATAAAAGTATCTTAGTGCTTTGCCAGTGTCTTCTGAAATGTTTGACTAAAGTCTGGATAATTTCTTAACCTTTTGGCATGTGAGTCCATCTACTTATATGAAAAGCAGTATGTGTATGCACAATAAAATGCCAGTAATGATAACGTTTGTAATAGATCTCTGTGGTACTTTTGCTTTGGAAGCAAAAGCCAGTAAGAATTGGTAATCTCTGGTCAGATTGATTGAAAGGAATAATGTCCATGTTCAGTGTCCCTTCTCTAAATTTACACTGGATCTTCCCAAACCATCATGTGAACAATAAACAACATGTTCAAGATCATTTCCACAACAACACTGTCCTCTTCTAAAGAGCAGACAGCAGCTCTGAAACCACATCAGAGGTGTGTGCAGGCCTTTTAGATAACACCTCCATCACCATCCACTGACATGACTCACACTTTCTTATTCTGTCCAGACTTTCTTTACAGAGACAACAGACTTACTGTATTATCTGAACACTCAGTGGCCCCCACCTATGACAGTGTATCAGCACAGTGAAAGAACAGGGATGTATTGTAGGTGGAGAGAAGAACAAAAGAAAGACACAATATTCCAAATTGAGAAGACATGTCTGTACAAGTCCCCATGTCTAAATGGCAAAATAGGTCATTTGTCTTCCAAAATGAGTCATTTGACTGTTCCAAAAATGACTCGTGAGGTTTTCCAGATCTGGCACCACTATGGTTAAGGACTGGTTAAGTTTAGCCAACTAAAAAAAAAATACTTGGTTGAGATTAGAGAAAGATTGTAGTCACGAGAGACAGTGTCAAAGTTCCACACTGTCCAGTCATGCACTTTGACCTCTTCTGTTGCACTTTTTGCAGCAGCATAACATCACCCCTTGCACCTTTGCCTCTGACTTATAATTCATATGACAGGAAGTTGTTGCTAATCAGGAAAATGTAACAATAGGCTATTTTGAGCATTTGAACACACAAATGATGCTATCATTTTTCTGAGGGCAGTCTCTCTAAAACAGTACCCTGTCTTTTATGTTGTTGTTTGCTTGGTGGTGCAAGTGTCAAGCTAAACTGGCTAAATGTAGATGATGCCTCACATTCAGATATTATTTTAGTAGCTATAACAAGAGTTTGATAACAGAAAATACTGTCACTAGCAGTCTAAAATATTAAAAACAAAAGCATCTGTACACCTATGGTAAAGAGAAGCTAAGCTCAAATGATCATGTAGCGTTCACGGATTCCAGCTTTCTAATGGTCTTCATTCAGCAATTGGGACTGGCTCAGGTGTGATCACTTGACCTAAATGTGGCCTGTTAATCACATGATAACGTGGTTGTACAGTATATAGATTATAGTATCATAACTCCTGTCTCTGTTCAAAGATGGTATCTGGCATCGGATGTGAATGTCCTCCTTGAGCTTTCTCCGGTTGTCCACTGACTCCTCTGGGAAGAGGTCAAAGGTCATTGACCAGAGATCATCGACCAGTGGTGTGACCAGTTTGCAGACACCTGATGTCTGAGCCATCTCTATTTTCTGAATAAAGACAGAGAGACGTTGTATACTATATTACCACTGTACATAGTTAAGAATTAACACCAATCTCATATCTGTATCAAGTGTCCAAACAAAGCTGCTTCCTAATAGTAATGCAAAAACATGCCTGCTATACATCTACATCTGCACAATAAAGCTAATTTCTCTTGTATCATTTTGAGTGTGTGTGTGTGTGTGTGTGTGTATTGAGATGTATTTAAAAGAGCATTAGCATGCACATGCTTCCAAACAAAGAAACACAGTAGCAGAAATGAGATGCAATGTACAAATATACTGCAGCCGTTTTACTCAGAGTTTATTCATTAACACACATGGATCTGCATTTAATTCTCAATGTATCTCTTTCTGGAGGAAACAATGCTGCTAATTAAGAAACAAATGGCCCACTCCATAAATTAGCTCTGCTTGTACTCGCTTTTTTAAAATGATTGTGCTTAATTAAAAGATTCCTGACTTTTCCTCAGACAGTTCTGCCTCGCTGTCTGCTGCTGCTTTTACTTATGAATAACATTTAAAGAGTGTATGTTTTCTTTATGTCCAGGTGGAATATGGCTGTGATATGGCCTTAATACAGGGTGAACATTATGATGAGATTTCTCATTATCGATACCTTCATTGATAAAATTACACTAAAGCATAACAGCAGTTAAAGAAGCATAATTACTATGAATCACAGAGAAGCATAAAAGATATTCATAAAATATAATATTTCACCAAACAGGCCTAAATGGATAAGCTTTTCACATTAATATTATGTTGAATATTTAGCTTTTTCTTTTATATTCATATGAATATTCATGAGAGAGACACAAAACATCCTTGCAGCTAACATGGCATGTGTTATATTTTTAGTACATATACTCAACGTGCACATGTAAAAGAATGTGTTGATGTGGGTGTGCATGTACTCACTGCACATTTGTGCATTTGTACGCTCGCTTTAAGATATTTTTAGTTGTTTTTCCCTCTTTGTGCTGGCACATAAATGCACTCATTTTAGTGCATTTCACTACATTCATGTCACCGTCACTTGTTTAAAGGAAACCTTATATTATAGAAATGTGATCATAAATATTGGCTCAGTAAGCCTGAATTCAAAATAAAAGCCTTTAAACTTGCCATTGCATGCAGTGTATGTATATGTGCACATATTATTATAGCTTCTATGTAATTATTAACATAGAATTTATTTCCCAGATCTGCTGTTTGAGTCTCTGCTGTTAACCTACAACTCAGAAACACTTCCAGCCAATACACTACACAGTATGTTAGGTTGCCATCGTGTGTGTTTCCTTATAGACCTATAGAAACCATGAGACCATAAAAGGTTTAACTGGAATACAAGAACAAACAGTAATGTTGGGCAGAAAAATATAGAGGGGTGTAAGGGTGTCTGTGTGTGCGTGTGTGTGTCCTAAATATGACAGATGAGTGTAAGGTGTGGGTGTATGAGCACCTAATTGGCCCAGATATCACTGAATGAAATATTAATTTGGAGGCTCTGCATCTTTTGAAAAGGGAATCTGGTGTGTAATGATGAAGTCGGACTATTTTATCTGACATGCACCCCACTGACACACTTAAAGCTTTCCATGCAACACCTCCCACCACCCACACACACACACTCAAACACATGCACAGAGGCCTCTGTACACAAACATACTCAGACATAGTTATGAAGCAATGCATACACATCAACCTGTGATCATAGCTGTATACAAGTCATAAGTACACTTCATATTGTGAATACACACAAACCTTCCTCTCCTATCCATCCTTGACTGTGCAGTCACTAGTGTACATTGCCATGGTGCTTAAAGTGGATTTTAACAACAAAATCTGTGCTCACTGCAGGGTGGGGAGCAGAGTACAGTGCAGAGGCAAACTGCTTCAAAGTGCGGCATAAGTTAACGTCATCACTGTGTGCCTAGTAGCAGGGGAGTGCTGTGAAATCTGACAAACAAAACAACAAGCCAGGCAAAAGCTGTTTGTTGTGTATTTCCATTTGACTTTTATTTTTAGTGTGCGTGAAACCTTTTCCGTCCTTTTCGTCCATCACTAGTCACTTTCAGGTTATCTCAGGGCACAGGGTACAGGTGTCATCTCATTGGTTGCATGTTGAAAGGTCATCAACAAACAAGGTACAAGTTGAAAGTAAGGGTGCTTCCACACCTAGCACCTCTAAGCACCTGTACTGTATCACCAAGCACGCTCTAGATTTTTGTTTAGAGGTGATGTACTTAGAATTTTTGATGACATTCAGCTCTTGTTCCTATTTTCCACTTACTTATTATTATAATGCCAAATGAATGTAAAATAAATGGAATGTAAACTTTTTGAAGGATGAGATGATGGGAACAAACATTCTCAAACCCAGTGATGAATTTTGGTCACTCACCACCTAGACTCTCTTGTGATTGATATTGAGATTGAGTTTTGCCAATTTTGACGACTCCAACTCTCGTCTCCCACACAGCAGCCAACTCGCCCTCCTTCCCCTCTATCCATCCCTCCCTCCCCACTGGAGCAACTGCTGAGGAGTCCCTGGAGGAGGAGGTGAACCAAGGCCCTACACCCTCCTCATTCTCCTCCTCCTCCTGGATACACCCCGGGACCTCCCTCCGACCTGGAAACTTCTGGAACCAGCTCACACACAAACATGCACACACTGATTTTACCATCACACACCCAGCCACTAAAGCCTTGGCACTGAGCAGCACAGGCCTTGGCACAGTTCACCTTAATGAGTGGCTGATTTGAGCCCCCTGCCACTGCTGGGTGGCCGAGAGAGATAGAGAAGTAGAGAGAAACAGAGAGAGAGAGAGACCTGATTGAGCAGGGTGGATTGTGGGATTGGCATATGTGTGTTTCTGCGAGGCCTTGGCTGGCCAGCCGGCGACTGAGCTCTCAGAGCTTCCCTGAAGTGATGCTGAACAGAGAGAAAAAGAGAAATGAAAAAAAAAAAACCACAATGGGGGTTTTGCCCTTTGTATGGACAATTAATTAAAATCCATTTATTTCCTCTTTTCATTCATTCTGTTTCTCTGCCTCTGTTCTGCTTAACCAAAGCTTGTAAAAGGTGGCCACAGAGAGAGGCGAGTGTGGCCAAACTGGAGCAGTCCCATCCAAACCGCAACCAGCTGACAGCCTTCAAGGAGCTGCTGAATGGAGGAGGAGGAGAAACAATGGCTGCTCAGCATTAGAGAGCACAGAGACAACTGACGGTCTCTATAGGCCCGCTGCAGCACCATTACACTGAATAGGTTTTTAACAGGAGCCAGCCTCAGCCACAAGATGAAGCATTCAACAAATATATTCACACGTTGTCCTGTCATCATTATATTAGTTTGTGTACAGAAGTTATCTCAGGGCTCTTTTCATGTAGAGCAGGTCTAGACCGTACTCTACAGAGACCCAACAGTTCCCACCATGAGCAAGCACTTATAGGCAACGATAGTGGTCATGGCTAAAAGAAACCAACATTGGTAGGATGTGAACAATCATCATCAAAGGCATCAATCAGATGCTTTGTATGCCCAACTATACAAACTCCCTCCCAAAGGCCCAGTCACAAAACTGAAACACAAGATCCACTTATGCAGGCCAAGAAAATCTGTATGTATCTTTTGCGTGATCTTGGTCTGCTAATTTGTACCATTAACCGATAGCAAACTCTCTTGACAGTGCTGACCTTTGAGGGAATTTGGAGAGCTGGAGATTCCAAAACAGAGGAAGCTATCATAGCCTATTAGCTGCCCATCAACCTTTATATAACATTGCTCTGCTGGATTATAAACTGCTCCACAAAGTCATTGTCTGCAGACAGCTATTAGACAGGAGTCTATGGTACAAACGCATCTCTTGAAAAACCTGTGTAAAAATACTGTGTAAGTATTTTTGACTGACTAGCATTATCATGTTTCCAGTTGGCTAGCTTATTAGTGGTTAGCTCAGCAGCTACAGTAGTTCGCCAACTAATAGTCACTATTAGTTACTACTAGTTACTGTTCTAGCACCACCTATTCCACGTCACTTGCTTAAGAGGTTTGGACACAGCATAACAACATCATGCTAATTCCACCTTTGCTTAGTGTTGGAAGAAATTACCAATGTTGCTGTCAGGAAAGAACAGTGCTTTTTTTCATCAGTAACACAACTATTAATGTGATGACATAAAAGTGCAGAACCACCAAGAAAAAAGGAAACATAATACACTCCATAAGCTAATATGTTCACATGTTGTATTTATTGCCCTGGGTGGGGGTGGGGGTGGGGTGGGCGTGTAGCATGTAGCACATCAGAGTTTGTGTCCCGTCATTGAACATAATCCAGAGTTCTTCAGAATCATCCAGTTTCAACATTCTGTCTGGTGAAAGGGTTGGTTTTAGTGTATGAGTGACATGCAGCCAATATGACGTGGAGGAAATGTTGTCGACTCTTGTCCTCAAGCATATACATTTGATGCTTTTGCATCTCAGGCACTCGGATCACATTGAAGAGTTTAATATTGATCAAATCAGCAACCCTTTGACTGCCTTTGCTTAAAACGTACTGCCTTGGTCTGTACTCTCCCTCCTGACAGACCTTGCTATTCTTCATCACTCCTTCCTCAATTCATCACTCCCATCATACTCTTCTCATCCCCCCCCCCCCCCCCCCTCTCTCCCCTCTGTCCTGGATAGACATATGATTTCTCAATCTGACTGTTATTCAGGCCCTCTGCCTTTATGAATAATGGAGTGAATCTGACAGTAGTCAGTTTAACATAAATACCGCCATCAGCCATGACGTTAATTGCCCTCTGATTCTGCCAGTTATGGTGATAGCAGAGATGGCTGGTTCACAGAGAGGCCAGGAGGGAAAGGAGCCCTGAATGGGAGCTATAGGGGCTTGGACAAGTGAGAGGCCAGGAAGAGAGAAGAGTAGAATCTGGAGGAGTAGGTGGTCAGTAGGAATCCAAGACCAGGACAATTAGAGGAAACTAGGAGTCTGGGGCCAACAAAAGTGGGAGGCCAGGAGGAAGCAAGAAGGATGAGGTCTGGAGGATCAGGCAGGAGGAAGAAGATGAGGCCCATAGGAGTAACTGTAGGAGGATGGCCAGGAGGAAGAGGAGGAGGCCTAAGAGTATGATTCAAAATATGATGAGGCCTGGATACTGTATCTGAGACCGGGGGGAACAGGAAAGATCGGAGCACCCAGAGGAAACCCATGAAGACAGAGGGAGAACATGCAAGCTACACACAAAAAAGATTCAAACAGTCAGAACCACTGAGCCACCGCTGTGCCTGATAGATAGATAGATAGATAGATAGATAGATAGATAGATAGATAGATAGATAGATAGATAGATAGATAGATAGATAGATAGATAGATAGATAGATAGATAGATAGATAGATAGATAGATAGATAGATAGATAGATAGTCTGGCTGAGTCTTCATTCTGGAGGAAACTGTGATTAATTCCAGAATTCCAGAGAGCCCTATTCCAAATGAAAATGTATATTATGCACAAGAAATCCTGGTTTGGTTGGAGTTTTTGTTCTGCTGTTGGAAACGTGGCTGCTGGTTCTTCAGACTATCCAGTTGTTCACTTGTGTTTTTCTAGTGGATGCAAAGTGACCTGTTTGGTTGGGAAGGACCAGGGGCTTTCCTGTTTCATATGCAAATAGACAGCCCCTCAGAAGGAGGCAGGATGAAGGCTCTCTGGGTCTCAGCTCTGAGGACGAGCCAGTGAGGAAGGCTTCAAGGTGGACCTGTGTTGAGGATGCATGGATGCTGCTTTCACCACACACACGCGCGCACACACACACACACATCCATGATGCTAACTCCCAAGGGCCTTAGAGTAAAGTCATACGCTGCTTTCATTGAGGCCAGTGGTGGATAGTGGATAAAGCAGAAAGCCGACACGGGATTTGAATAATTCTGCATCATAGACACACACTGCATACCAAAAGGTAAGAACAGAAAAAGGCACATGGATTTAAAAAAAAAAAAGCATAAGACAAGTGAAGGAAGCCGGTGTTTCAGACATCACGTCTTCACCACAGCTTCGAGGTGGAAGACAGAGCAGCATCCATTTTTAGGCAAATAAAAAATGATGAATTCATGTTTCTGTTTCAAACTATTTTAGTTTTAGTGTTACTAACTCGGTATTTATTTGCCTCACCATTTCATTAATTCACCCATCCATTTACTCCTTTTGAAATATTTTCAATCTCACATGAATTCGTTCAGCACCAAACCTATGGAGCCACAACAGTGACTTTAATATTTGGCATCGAAAATAAAATTTGGCTTTGAAAACAAAACCTGAACTGAAAAAGGAAACATTGGCATTGAAACATTTGTATTGGAAAAAGTTGTATTGGCACTGAAACAAGTATTGGCACTGAAAAAAGTATTACTGAAAAATAAAACATAGGCATTACATTTTTTTGTAATGTTAAATTGATATTGTTTTGCATTCTGATGTGTTTTTCAATGACAATGTTCAGATTTTTTCTTCATGTCACTCTTTTTTCAGTGACAAACAGACTGCGGTTTGGGAGTTCCAGGTGAACTCATGAAAGCCATGCAGTTACGGTACCGGAGCGGAGCCTGGAGCGGCCAAAAAGGACAAAGAAAACATCGTATTTCAGCAGTCATTTCTTACATTTTATACCTTACTTTCTCAAATCAGTAGTGAATAATAATAATAATGGACGGGGGTATGGTTGCCACGAACAAATAAAGGTCAGGGGGGAAAAAGGCCGCACATTAGGGCGATGGCTTTCATGAGTTCACCTGGAACTCCCAAACTGCAGCTAAGTCTGTTTGTCTCTGCCGTTGTTTGCTCACATAGAACTAACGTTAGCTAGCTGTCATGTATTAGCAAGGTTAGCACTCGTTCCAGCGGACCTCTGCCAGACCAGTATAACGTACTAGCATAATGTCAGTTGAAAGTTAACTTTAACCCAGCCCGGCAGAAAACAATGGACGAGAGGACGGCTGGTTCAGGACAAGTGAAGTGTGAAGTTCTCTCCTTAATATGCAGATTATATGTAAATCATGCTCTCCTTGCCCCTCCCCTCAAACCCCTCCTCTCCACGCCAAAACGGTGACAGAAACTGAAACTGAAAACTACTGACATCGAAGAAAACCTGACATCTAAAAAAAAAAAAACTGTCACTGAAAAAAGATGAACATGAAGAAAACATCTCAACATTGTCATTGAAAAACACATCAGAATGCAAAAAATATCAATTTAAAATGAAAAAAAAATGTAATGCCTATGTTTTATTTTTCAGTGAAACTTTTTTCAGTGCCAATACAACTTTTTCCAGTACAAATGTTTCAGTGCCAATGTTTCCTTTTTCAGTTCAGGTTTTGTTTTCAAAGCCAAATTTTATTTTCGATGCCAAATATTAAAGTCACTGTTCTGGCTCCATACAAACCAGCATTTGTTTCTTCCTTTATTCATTCATTAATCAAACATTCATTGAGTCACTCATCTATTAATTCAGACTTTTGTTTGTTCCTCTGTTCATTTGTTCCCTTATTCATTCATTCATCAAATCATGTATTCATTGATTCATTCACCTATCCATTCAGTCTCTTTTACACATGTTCCTTCATTCATTAGTTCAAAACATTAATTAATTCAATGAATGAATGAAGGAGGGCAGGAATCCTTTATTCAGCCATGTGGACGTTCACTGTTTTATTGGCTCCTGTTTGTTTGTCCATTCACTCTTTTTAACAGTCATCTATTTGTGAAATCTTTTTTAATGTTCTCTTCTCTCTACATTCATTCCTTTCATTGAATCGATGTATTGTCCATCAGTTCCTTTCATCATTCACTTTTTATCCAGTTTTTCATTTCTCATGTCATGGTGACTATCCCAGCATGCACTTGGCTTCCAATAGTGTATTGTAAATATTAAGTTCTAAAGTACAGTGTTTGTGTGTGTAACTTGTTCACTGTTCCTTGCCTACATGTGTTAACTGGTCTTGGTTGGTTCTCTCACAGAAAGCGCTGCTGCAGTAATTGCGACATTATGCAGAAAAAAAGAGAAAAGTGTGCATTGTCATAATTACTAAAATGTGGATATTAAAATGTGAGTTCATTACAACTCAATTTCTGCATTTCTGCAAATCACAAGACACTGTATTATATAGAAATTGATATCAACAAAGGGTAATCACATTTTGAAAATTGAAATATTACCACCTATTAAACAGTCATCTCATCAAGTGCCGATATGTTGGAGATTACAAGAGCAGAGTGTCGGGTCTCCAATGACTGTAATTAAGGCCGACCCATCCACTTACAAATAAAGGCTATAAACCCATTATTATGTGGAGAATTAAAGGAAATTCTCTTTTCAGAAATGATTCAAGAATGGAAGTGTGATTACCCTTTTTTCCTCTTTTACTTGGTCTTTTTTAAATCACAGCAAAGGGCTAATCTTTGTGCAGCCACAGACTGACAGAATAGCAGTGGTGCCCCGGAGAAATGTGTTGAATAAATGTACAAGGCGGGGGAATTGTAAGGTGACTGTGCGTGTGTGTGTGTGTGTGCATGCATGTGTGTCTGTGTGTGTAAGAGCAGGGCACCCAAAAGAATGCCATCTTCTTTTCTTTGCAACACCCCTTCTAATAAAAATCTGATGGAGTTTCTTTAATCACAAAGGAAAGGATTTGGCGTCTGCTTCCTTGTGCTAATTTATTCATTCAAAAGTCTTAATATCTGTGCAGCGGGCGAAGGATCACACAACACATGCTAAGCATTTTCCCTGCCACTCAAGTTTTTTTTTTCTTTTTTTTGGCTTCATTAAAAAAGGTTAGAGATTAGATTTTCTTTCTTTCGTTTTTTCATGAAAGCTTCCCAAATGTCAATTTTCTATTAGCAGGACAGTCAAAATGCAACAAAAAGACAGTGCTTGATGAGTTCAGTAAGGCAGTGAGTGTGTGACTATACTGTTTGTTGACAGTTCAAACCTGCTTACATTTTCATCACACTTGGCTTCTTCTTTTTCTTCTTTTCACTGAGACTAGTAAAAGCGTCATTGTGCACCCTTCACTAAATTTACTGCCATTTCAATTTGTTAAGCAGTAACACTTAGTATTGAAGTGTACAGAAATAATGAATCCTTTTCAAAATTTGTATCTTCTGCTTTCAGATAAACTCACATTCCTTCTGACACAACTCCACCATTTGTAAATTCTGAACCTAATGTTTCCATGTTGACTGCAGCAGTATTCTGTCTGCATTACCAAACGCACCTTTACCTCCTTGAGAAAAGGAAGAGCTTATTCTGCCAACAATTTTATAACATCATTTGTCATCTTCAGCCTGGGGGAGTCAGTCAGAGTCAAAAGTCTTTTTGACTTGAGTCCACACCTCTGGACATAACCCTGTCGCCAGACAAGAACAATAATATTGGATGATTCTGCAGATTACGTTCAGTGATCAAAACATTTCTCTGTTTATATTCTCTCATTTTTATATGCGCTTTGTGTTTGTGTCTGGGCCCAGTTTTTACAAATTTTACGGTCGAAATGGCTAATACTTACCAAAAGACCAAAACTGGTCCAGTAGATTGCCTCCGCTGGCATCTGCAGACAGGCTGCAATGGCTGCAACGGCCATTGCGCCTGTGTCTTACTCTTTAACAAACAGTCTGTCTCTGTAGGGATCCTTTCTATAATGTTGTCAGACGCTTCGAATAACAGTCTGAGCCTGTCAGTGACAAAAACAAGCACTTTTAGCAGATGGACTTTTCATAGGCGCAATTGCCATTGCAGCCTGTTTGCAGATGCTGGCGGAGGCGATCTACTCCAGAACTTTTGGTAACTATTAATCATTTAGACACCCTTTAGGTTTCCCTTTAAAAATGCCATGCCATGCCGTACAGAAAGGTGATCTCAACACATGAGACTAGTACACCAGACAATACATACAGAGAGCTGTGGATGGTGTGGCCTCCAACCCCCACCATCCTCTCACACACACACACACACACTGAGCTTCCATCACCCAGAGAATGATTCATTCCAGACTGCTTTTATCTGACCTGAGCCAAGTGTTCTACACACTGCGGTCAGGCCTGCCGAGCACTTTCTCACTAAAAGATTTCACCGTGTGTGTGTGTGTGTGTGTGTGTGTGTGTGTGTGTGTGAGTGTGTGCCCTCTGCCTTGTTCGCCGGCCCTTCTTACAACCTGTCTCAGAGATAAGAACCATTGCTTTTTCATTTCAGGAAACTCTCCCTCTCTGTTCTTCCACTCGGGAGCAGAGCGCTGAGGACCGGCAAGGCTTTCCGACTTCATCCTGTCAGTACGACGGGATAAGGAGTCCGACTGAAAGTTCATTAATTCCTGGTAACCTATGCCTGGGCTGGGCTAATACCCCCCTCTGCTCTATTGATGTTGCTGTTCCCAGGGTGAGAGAGCAGCTTTAGCCATGCAGCACACACACTCCTCTCTCTCTCTGTCTGTCTGTCTGTCTGTCTTGATCTGACTCTCTCTACACCTCCATTCCTCTCCTCGCTCTTCTGTCAGTCAAACAATGGATGACGAAATTAAAAGATCCAGAGAAGAGGGGTAAACATTTCAATTTGATCGTTAAAAATCTACATGGACGCTGGCTGTGCCATGACATTCACTTTCTCTTTATCGTGCACTAACGTGTGTTATGGTGTTACAGGAGGAGCATAGCGTTATTTCAGGCAGAGCACTGACGTTGCGCTTGCATTTGCTGATTGGAATCAACCTTTTCATTCATGCTTCACCATCACTGGCTCATTTATCAACTGCTTGGCTACCAGCTGACCGGTGACGTCCAATATTCAATATTATAGGCACCGTTGGTTTCTTTTAACCATGACTTCCATCGTTCACAAACCCAGACCGTGTGGTTATTATTGTAACCATAACGACGAAGGTCCCCTAGCCTTAAGGAAGTAGTCATTTTAACCCAAACCAAGATCCTTCACTAAACCTTACCAAACCTTAACCAGAGTCTGTCAGTTTTCAGTCTTTTTCAGTTTTTCAGTTTCAGTTCCAACAGTTTTGGAAGTCACAGACAAGGGATGGGGACCTGCTGAGAGGGGCATCACATCAGAAAACACTTCTATGTCTCGTTCCAGACAAACAACGTATTTTGTCATTTTATTTTGGAGGACTTGTTGGCCAACGGAGCCCGAAAATGGTCTCATGCTAGAGAGGTGCAGGTAGTCTTTATTTTTTGATTGATGTATGTATGATACCATATGCTACACCTAGAATGTATACACTGACAAATCTCTGAGAGTAGAGCTTAAGGAGAGATTATTAATGGAGTAATCTTTCCGAGTAACTTCCCCAACACTGCTAACGATGCCTTAACGGGCACTTGGAATGTCCACCCTGGGTTGATCTCCACACTATCAGCTCTGTGCAACATGCGGCCCAAGCTGTATAGAGACAGTGGGTGCGGGGCTCTTGGGGGGGGGGGTAGGACCTTGACCTCTGGGGTCACGCTTTCAGGAGCCAATTCAAAAACCTGACATCTGTTGCCTGGCTCTCCTGATCAGGGATAAAAAAAAGAAGAGAGTGCCGGTCTGTGCCCCACACCACCCCTCACCCCACCCCTGCATCCCCATCAGAAACAACACAGGTCTGTGATTTGTGATAAGAGCAAAGAGCTCGACACCTCCACCACTGTTTCACTTGTTTTACAGCTGGTGGCTCACACTGTGCTGCAAGGAGAAGAGAGGGGAGTGTGGGATAGGAAGAAAAGGAGCCATGTTTCCTAATTGAGTATATTGCCATGTTTAAGAAGATAGACATGATCAACAAGTTAACTACCAATGTCACTGAATGAGTAAACTGGGAGCAGGCTCCAGCTCTGGAGGGGCTCAAGCACAGTAATATCTTCACCCCTCCCCACCCCAGATTCCAAATAATACAAATAAATATGACTTAGATCAGAGAGAGCTCAGTCAAACATCACACCATCAAATAACGGTTCTTTCCCATCAGAAAAACATGTACTCCTGCAGAGCTGTGTGTGCTCCCGCTCTCTTACTCTTCACATTGATAATCTCAGGTTTTCACACACAAGTGATCCGGTTAATTATATGTACATATATGAAGATGATATACTGTATATATTATGTTACTAAGACACTTGGTTTATATATACAATTAAAGTGTCTTAGTAACATTGCTAGCATTTTGGCTAATTCGGAAAGAACAGACGAAAATGTGTGTGCTCAAATTAATCATATCAGTAATGTTCCACATATCCATGCTCAACATGTTTCATGCCCTTCATGAAGCAGTTGAACAAGTTGGTGACGTGTGATGTTGAACTTAGATTACATTATTTCAAGGAATAAATGGTAATCTATTATTCATTAATATAACAATTTTATCCAAAGATCTTTACAAGGTTTTTGCTGCTCATTCACCCATCACACACACACACACACACACACACACACACACACACACACACACAGTGAGAGCTACCATGCAGGGTGCTGGCCCGACCATCGGGAGCAATTTGGGGCTCACTGTCTTGCCCAAGGACACTTTGACAATGTGGACAGGAAGAGGTGGAGATCGAACTGCCAACCCTGTGATCAGTGGACGACCCACTCTACTTACTGAGCCACAGCTGCCCCATGTTGAATAGTTCAACATTTTTAGGAATGCACCCATTCACTGAGAGTTCGATGAAAAGATCGATACCACTCATGTCTGATCTGACAATGGATTCAATTAACTTAGCACATCATGAAAACTGGAAGTAGGGAGAAACAGCTAGCCTGGCCCTGTCCAAAGTTCTAAAGTTCACTAATTAACACATTGTAATTGTAATTGGTTTGTTTAATCTGTGATCAAACTGAAATGTTCAAATGAAACTTGACGGGGGATTACGTGCAGGACTATTTCTGTGACTTACTGGAGTGTCCACTGGTTACCTGCAACTTCACCTTGACGACAGAAAGTCAGAGAAATGGTTCCAGCTCATGGCTCCCTGTAAAACAACAACTTGTCGTTTTTACAGTTTAGTTTTTGTACAAATTAAACAAAGTAGATATAACATGTTAATCAGTGAGCTTTAGAGGTGCTGTAGGCAGATTTTCCGAGCCAGAGCTGTGTGTGCTCCCACTCTCTTATTCTTCACATTGATAATCTCAGGTTTTCACACACAAGTGATCCAGTTAATTATTTGTACATATATGAAGATGATATACTGTATATATTATGTTACTAAGACACTTGGTTTCCCCGTGCTTCCAGTCTTTATGCTAAGCTAACTGCTTACTGGCTCTAGCTTCCTATTTAGTTTACAGATATGAGAGTGGTATCAATCACATCTAATTCTCGGCACGAAAACGTAAGCGTATTTTCCAAACTGTGGAACTCTTTCTTTAATAAAATGACCTACACTGGGTATTTATTAGTACAGTGGATTGTATTAGTGGGACGTAGCTGATTTTATTTTCATTACCATGAACTACCAACATTCATTGATTTGGTTTAGTGTTGCTGCCTGTGTTCACACGCAAAGATTTTAAATTGAGATTTCTGAGCCAATAAAAAAAAAAGCCACATATCCTACCTGTAAATCTGACGTGACTGCTGCATGTGTCAGGTCTGACAATTTAAGTTGCACTGAAATGACAAGCCACGGTGACACTGAGGCCGTAATTATGAAAGGAATTCAGACTAGACCGCTGCTGAAAAACAATGACTCGAAAAACTCTGCTGCTGCCATTAGCTTATCCAAGCCCAAAAGTTATGGAAACAATATGTATGAAAATGAGTCGGTGAGTCAAAATCCTCTCCTCTGCAAAGTGTTTTGTCCCATAAGCAGCCTGCTGTTCCCAAACTGATGAGAAGCTTATCCTGGGTTTGTGGGCCAATAGACTGCCATTTTGCTTCTTCCGTAGGGGTGTCCCTACTTTGCGATGCAGAGCTGTTTTAATAGTTTCCCAGTGCAGTTGGCATG
Source organism: Macquaria ambigua (assembly GCA_008360985.2). Taxonomy (NCBI): domain Eukaryota; kingdom Metazoa; phylum Chordata; class Actinopteri; order Centrarchiformes; family Percichthyidae; genus Macquaria; species Macquaria ambigua. The sequence goes on along the minus strand of VMKM01002189.1, from coordinate 24,936 downwards.
GTTACCGGTGCAGAAAGGCAGCAACTTAAATCTGCCAGCTGAACCTCAGCGAACCTGCTATAATCTTTGAACAATATCTGTATTAACATCCAACTTCCGCCCGGCTCTCCCTTTGCTGCTTGTTCCCCCGCCTGTTGCACACCTCAGACCAGCACAAAGAGGGTTTTTAACTCTAACAGGATAAAGCCGGTGAAATGGGGGTTCCAACATCATTACCTAGCAAAGCTTTCCTTACTGCCCCTGACCCAACACCAGCCATTTCGCTTTTTAATTTTGTAAAAAAGGGAAAAAAGAACGGAGGCGATTGAGTCTCAGTGTGACTAGCTACCCTGGGCTGCAGTGAGATTTTGATACGGGGAATGAGAATGGGAATAACAAGGCAGGACAAGGGGCTCTGGTGATGGTTTACTGGTCCTCCATGTAAATCCCTGGAACGTGTGGGGAAATGTAGCAGGCAATGTGGTAGCGTAAGCCCTTTAGCAGCCGCTGGCCCTGATTAAAACAGCACATTAAGATGCCACAGGCGGCTGAAAGACATCGGCCAACCCCAGGACCAAACTCTGGGTTATTTATTAGCCGGCCCTGCTAACAAGTATCGACTGGCCTGAATTAATGTGCTCTTTCCTCTTTTGCTACTGTTGATGTGTTTAGTGCTACAGCCATTTGTAATGGTGTTGGCCATCATGACCTCAGCTTACATTAAGATACAGCGCGTGTATGTGTGTGTGTGTGTGTGTGTGTGGAGACTATTCTATCTGATATGTTGCTTATTAGTGTTATTGGACAGGATTCCATTCAAAGTCTGAACACTGCATTGTACTGTATTTATCAGTCATATATGGATAAGCAGGACAAGACTGACAACAGACCAACAGGTCATTTAAGACCATTTGAAGCAAACGATGCAGGGCTCTCTGTGTGTGGTATCTGTAGCCTGACAAAAAGTTCAATTACATCAGTGGGATGAAATATTTTTTTGCTTCTTTTGTTTCCCCCAAACTTCCACCCTCCAAACAATGTCATTTCTCAGCAGTCCCTGCATGGAAATGTACAGGGGGGATTTCAAGTCATAGCGCTTACACTGCAGAGCACTTCCAACTTCCAACATTTGAATATGTAAACCGCTCTCAACCTGTCAGCCTCGGAAGAGTTTCACCATGTGTTTATATTTCCAAACAGCCGCCCTTGAGGTTTTTTTTGCAGTTTCAAGTCATAGTTGAGTCATTTAATGTTCATTGAGAGACTTTAAGGGCCATTCTGCTCTGCTAAAATCCTCAAAGAGCATTGCTAAGGCGAAGTCCGGGAAGAGTGACCCTCACAGACCTCCATCTGTTGCTGCCCCATCTCTCGGTACTGCTCCCAGCAGCATCTGATGCGCTGAACTCCAGGGGCCACAAAAGAAGTCAGCGTTGCTAAACTTAAAGTTGCCTTAACTTAGTTTCTGGGAGTCGGGCCAGGCTGTTTAGCCAGCCTGCAGAGAGCAGCAGAGGTGGGGGACAACAAAGATGGACCCTTCGTTCCTCCATATGGCAGCTTGAAAGGGGTCGCCGCTGTAAGAGAGAGGGACCGTACACCACCAGCACTCTGTATTAAGGAGCTGGATGGTACACTACAGTGAGTTAGAGTAAAATAGCACTTTGGCTCAGGATTGTGCTGCTGCATGAAGTCTGCAGGTAGTTAGAAGGTGTGAGCTGTGTGTGGAAGGAAAGAAGAACTTTTGTCTTACCACATTTTTTGAAACTCTTTGGGATCCAAGCATGTTTTTGTGATGTTGGTATGCATGTTGGTATAACCCAAAATTGTGTCCCTTATCAGTCTCTTTTACATAATTGTGTTTTTAAATTAGCTATGGCTCAGATAAGGAATAATGTTGTGCATGATGTTATGTCAGTAAAGGCAGTTTTGATAAAAGCTTAATTGTATGTGTCAAACAGACTGTGAAGACCTATTCCTCCTAAACAGCTGACAACATCTACATCAACCTGCAGAGTGCAGCCTTTAAGGCCTCAGTATACTTCTAACACACTAGTCATTCTAAAGGCAAAGGTGTTTATACCTTTTACTGATGGACACAGTCCTAGGCAAGGTAAAAAGAATGCTGTCAGCCTTCTCCTGCAGCATCCCACTGCCCCCCGATCTCTCTCCAAGAATGCGGCCTTTTGTTTGTCTTCGTAGTCTCGACACGATAAATTGTACAAAACAGTGCACACTTTCACACCTCCGTACACCTGGCCAATCGCTGCGCAAAGCGGTCTGGATTGTCTGTTTAGAAAAGTTACAAAAATTGCCAGACACACCCCTCGATTCTGCGATGGAAGGGGGTTTCAGACACTGACAAAATCTTGACCACATTTCCAGAAAATTGGCAAAAGAAAATGCAAATTTATGTGCGTTTACATCTACTACAGTTGTGAGAATATTAGTTCATTGGTTGAAACCATTAACTATTGCAGAAGAAGAGGACACCACGAGATGACGTCATTCAAAGAGCTCCAGTCGAAGCTCAAGCGATGGAAAGCCATGTGGAAAACATGATGGAAATATGACTCTTCTGTTAGTTTCATGTGTTAATTCAGAATTTCAGACATTTACAGTCACTCAAATTGAAAATGCACAGAAAAACCGGGGGTGGAAACACACTTAGTGTTGATCTGACAAGCACTTTGTTTGAAGCATACTGAGGCCTTTAGTGTCCATCATTGTGCACACTGGCTTGAGCTGATAGGTTTCAGAATCTTTCATACAGGAAATCCACACCTGGGTTTAGTCAACCTGGTTAATCTCTGGTTGTCAGTTGAGTTGCAGTTTGACATCCCTCCTTCTGTAGAGCATGATGGTTCTCTCTCATTCATCCAAATCTGCATGCTCTCCGTCTCTCTCTTCTAGGAGTTGGCTAAATATTTAAATGTCAATATCATCAAATTAGAGACATCTGCATCATCACCGATTATGTGGATGCTTGGGAGCTCGAGCACTCACAGGTAATGTAAGCCCCCTTGGGAAAACAAAAAGTGAGGTGACCATATGGGGAGAATGAAGATGAATAAAGGTTTGGACACAGTGCAAAAGCAGTAACTGTGTCCACTCCTATATTTAACTTTCTTGGTGTCATCTGACAGCTCCCCTAGGTCTCGACCTCTTGGTGGTTTCATGCAGGGGAAAGTGTGTCACTTTGCATCCTGTTTTGAACCAGCTGTCTGACCTAATTGGCTCTGTGTAATACATGTTAAACAAGCTGCTGAGCAACCCCGACGGCCAAAATACTAAAGGGGATTACAAACTCAGAAAGAAATGATCAGAAATATACTCAGGAGCAGGGCCAATCCCAAGTTTGAGAAAGTCTGAATCCAGATCTCGCTGCACAACCCCACCCACCTAAGACGAATTCAGAACGACGAGTATCAAATAAATCACACCATTTATATTATATTTGTAAATGTTCTACTCTCTCCCCACATTTGGTCTAAATGTTGTTTCTCTACCCTCCTGTGTACATAGTTCTGGTGGAGAATACTTTATATATTTAATGAATTTAATTTATCTTTAAGTTTTCGTGACTAAAAACACTAAAATGTCAAGATATTTATATTATATATATATTATGAAAAAATATCTGAATCAGCCTTCTAAAATTGCAAAATGTGTAAAATTTAAATGTGTAAAATGTGCATATTCATAGAAGATAAACTCCTTGATTTCATTTAACCCCCAAATTCCCAAAAATATTACCGGGGACATGACCTCAGCCTCTTCAGACAGACTACCATACCCTGCTCAGGATTTTCTGTAGGGTTCTACTCCACTAGTGACAAGTGAGTCATAATAATTTGACAACATCTTGTTTATCATGCGTACCGGGAGAACAAACAATATGCAACATCTTAAAAAAAAAATTCAAGCCAGTATTAGAACAAAATGTACCGGCTTGTGTTTGACCCAGTGGTCAGGTACTGTATGCATTATTCAAGAATCTCGAGGGAGTTGTGTTATACTACAAAAACCTGTTCACAGGAAGCGCTTCCATCTTTTGGGTATGAAAACAAAACAATCCATTTGAAACCTGTTTGCCCCGAACAGCACAAACACCTATTACATGACTAAGTTCCTCTGAGAAAGTGGCGTCTTCAAGGTAACACGTAAAGGGCAGCTGGCATCTACAAACCCCCAATCCAGCGGATTGACAAAATAATATGCACCCATCGCTTTCTGCCTGGTGGATGGAAAGAGAATAGAAAAAAAAAACATAAAGAAAAGGACGCAGGGCGCATTTGGGCTTTTTTCCCCCTCTCTTTTTAATCAGAGGAGGAAGACTGACATGTCCAATCATAACAAAACATCAGCTGGTAAATGGGCCTTCGCAATCACTGTCAGCCAGCCTCCATTAGAAAGACCCCCTTTCCTGGACATCAATCAACGCTTTATGGACTGATTCCTTCATTCATTATTTAATTACAGCTATTTCTTTATTTATTTAACCACTGAAGACTTTTTTGTGAGGCTTAATCACTTCTTTGTTGGCAATCACATTTTTACTTCTTGTTTATGTCATTTTTTTTTTTCTTTCTTTTATCCTTTTTTTGGTAATAACTTTGTTCCTCTGTTCTGTCCCCAGTGAATAAGAGCTGGGAGAGAACAGCAGCGCTGGTCCTATCACCACCTACTACAACTAGTGGGAGCTCAAAGGAGAGTGGTCAAAGCAGGGTGTCAGATATTTGATCAACTTTGGATGCACTCAAAGTGATCAGCTAAAACAGCATCATTCTGCTCTCTAATTCCAGTACATTCGATGAACACGCACACAAAAACAACCTCCACAAAAGTAGCAAGCCCTCTGCAGAAATCACATGCAAAAGAGCCAACTGTGGAAATCTGGAATTATTTCCTGAAATTAAGCCCATTAGCCGTGAAATTATTTGCTTTCATTTAAGACGGCATGCAATCCAATTTGAGGTGGCACGCGCGCACTACATCTCTTTCCAATTTCCCACTGATCCCGTGGAACCGAACATCCACAAAGGAAGTGGTTTGGGTCACCTAAGTATAGAAATAAGAGATATATCCTACTGAGAATCAGATTGGAACGGAAGATTAGCGAGGCTTTATCATGATATTCATTCAAATCCCCCCCCCCTCCCCCCTGAACATCAGCAGCCAGCTCGCTTTTTCCTCCAGTTAACACTTGAGCAAAGTTTCACAGAGGAACTTAAAGGAGCCACGAAGCAGCTGCTACCATCAGCTGATGGTGAGATGGTGATGGATTTATTGGATGTGGACTATTACTGTCGTTTATATAAATACCAGAGAGGGTTGGATCAGTGCAGTCCAAGGTGTGTTGTCATTAATCGTGTTAGGATTAATCATGTCTGATTGGGATTACAGTTGAGACAAAGCAGATTTACATTTTCACCTGCAGCAATTGGGGTTACACTCGTATGGCTTGGTTTCTGATATAGGGGGTTATAATTGACTTGATTAATTGATTATCAAGTAGGCAGTCTGCATGGTCCACTGTTTTTTGTTTGTTGCACATTTGATGTATTCATAGAATTCAGTTTATTTAAGGCGGCTCAGTGCTTATGACTGTGGCTTCACAGTAACAAGGTTCTGAGTTCCAGCTGGGGCCTGTCTGCGTGGAATCTGCAGGTTCTCCCTGTGCATAATTAGGTTTCGTCTGTGTGCTCCAGTTTCCTCACACAATCCCTGGACATGCAGGTTGGTTAACTTTAAATGTGCCTGCAGGTGTGACTGTGAATGTGTGTGTTTGTATGGATGTGTCAGTGTTAGGAAAAGCATGTATAGAAGCATTTAAAGTCAATGAGGTTTCTATTCAATAGTTGGGCTGTCATGTTTCAAAGGGATATTATGATGTGTTACATAGAGTTCAACTTTGGTGAACTCTGACTTTACAAATGTGTTCCAGGACAGTGACAGCAACAGTGCTGACTTTTGAGGGAATGGTCCAAAATAGAGGGAGCTATCATATTAACTGTGTCGCACCATCCAATGTTAGGTAACTCTTCTCTGAAGGAGTATAAACTGCTCCATAAACGCAAGTAGTCACAATGTCACCAAGCTTCCAGCACCACCTGATGTGAAAGGATCACCATTTTCTGGTGGGACCAGACCCGTAAAGACATACTCCACCCAAAGTCTGTCCTGTGTCAAACACTTGGGAGGTAGCTGTAAAAAGTTTGGCGTTTCCACACTGTGGTCAGCTTAGACTCAAGGCAGCAATTATAGTTGTTAGTGTATAGTTAGTACTGGTGCTCCTAATGAAGATAAGTGTTTCCTATTGTTGTCCAGCACCTTCTTGGCTTTTCGTGTCAGCTCTGTGTAGCCATATTTAATGACTGTCTGCAACATAGTGAGTATATGAATGGTGACATGGATTATGCTGCAGGACTGAATATTCCTATCGAAGCGTTATGTTTTTCTGCTGTGAAAATTCATCACTGTTGGAAACCAAGCTGAGCAAAGTTGCTGTTATCCATCAACGGGGAAACTGCACTCTTTTTACAGCTACCTTGTAGGCCTACAGGGTGATAGATTTAGATTTGGAAATGTTTGCCGGTACTAAACCGTTAGCACAGGTGCTCTTCTTGTTGCCATGAGTTGTGGTTTGTCAACACAGGATGTTCAGTTCAAACAAATGAAAAGACTAAACGAGTGCATGCATCCAATCCACCAGCAGAAGACACATAGATTTGGGTTCATAAGCCACATCCTGTGACTGAGTGACAGTGCTGGATGTGCCATTACGCGCGAGCAGTGGGCTCCAACATTCACGGCCATGTACTCACTGCAAGTTAACAGTCCAGCAGCATGATACACCCTGAACCTGACAGGAGGATTTGACCAATGGCTCTGGATGGAGGGAGACCAGTGGACTTAAAAGTAACAACAATGTAGAAGTCTAATGGAATGCAAATAGCTACACCTCCACCCCCACCTCCTCCTACATTAGTGAGATTGCCCCTGTTTGCAGGAGAAAGGGCTGTCCATCCCCCTGTATCTGTATGCAGTTAAGCATATGAGGAGTGTGGTGTGTCCTGCTTTTGCATCTATTCCAAGCAACAGAAACTCCCCTCCCTTGAGTCAGAGCAGTGTATGGAGGCTGCAGGTAAGCAGTAGCTATTGACCCCTGACCTTTCCTCTAACACCACTGTCAGGTCATAATGTCCACTTTTTCCGCCAATGTTTTGGTCCATGGCAGGCAGTGGTGGAAAGACAGTAAGTAAGTACATTTACAGTTTTGAAGTACTTGTACTTTAAGTATGTCAATTTTACACTTCTTCTCCACTGTGTTTTAGAGGGCAGTATTGTACTTTTTGAGTTACTGGCAACATTCCAGATAACAATTTCATTCAAACATGTGATCAGTAAGTGGAATATAATGCATCGCTGTTGATTAAACTACCAGTGTATTGATTTATGTTGCTACCATGTTAATTTATCAATAAGAAGAATATCATTTATATAATACAGTAACGCTCTGAAAGGGGCCATTCTGCACGATGAGTACGTTCACTTTTGATACTTACGTAGATTTTGCTGCTAAAACCTATGTAGTTGTACTTTAATTGAGACAATAACACATTCTCCCTCTTACAAAAGAAAAATTCAACTCATAAGCCATGAAACAAATCCAGACTCAGTGGTTTTGCTGCTAAAACCTTACTTGGTCTGGTATAGCTTTTGGTGGCTAATGTTAGCTGCCATCTACTTTTACTTAAATCTGCAATTTCTTAATTTTTTAATTTTTTAATTTTCTTTTTTTTTTTTTACGAGCCAACTGGGGGTAGCAGAACAAGTCTAAAACACAACTATAATTCATCACCTTATAAAGGTGTTATGGTGAACAAGTTAGCAAACAGCTGCTTATTTCCTCATCCAGCAGACACAGAGCAACATGATCATCCATGTGGAGTTGTGTTTGTGTCACCTGATGAATCTAAGTCCAATATTCCCTCTCTGTTAGCTCTGGTTTTGGTCTCCACCAACTTTTGAGGGAAATATGTCTCTTTAGCTGCTAAATGCTCCACTATGTTCACCAGCTAGTCTCTAACTGTGTCTGTCTGCTGGTTGTTGCTGGGCAGGAAGTGTACTGTGGCTTTTACCCAGTTTCTTCTCTGAAAACAGCTGCCTGAGAGCAGAGTTTGTGGGCCAGAAAACCAAAACAAAGAACTAAAAGAGGCTAAAAAGTGTAGAGCTGGGGGGAACTGCAGAGTTGGTAGTTGATAATTCTCTGCAGGTTCATCTGTATGAGCAACCTCTCTCACATGACATATAGTCATTTGATTCATTGTTAATATAAAATACTGATTATTGCAGCTTTAAGTTAAGGTCCACTTATGACAAGGTAGGCCTATCTTGCAAATTTAAGGCTGGACTTCACCTCACCTCCTCTGGTCTCCAGAAGATGGATCCTCTGTTTTAGTGACTTTCTGACCTTTTCTGACCAGTGCCCCCATCAGGCCAAAATTTCCACCAGGGGAAATATCAAAATCTAATGCGCAGATTGACTTTAGGTTTGTGGCCCACAGTATGAATCTGTGGCACATTCATCAATGTAGTAGGGTATTGTGTGTCATGCTAAAAGGCACTTAAACCATTGTAGAGGAGAAGGAGAGTGTTACTTTCTCTAGCCACATTTTTTCACGCGGTCTAGGGATTTGAACCAGTACCTTTGCAGTCACAAACAAGCTTATGCCTGATACACTTGTTTAATGGAATGGAGCAACATGTAGAGGAAATGCAGAGAAAATGTGTGTGTTTGTTTTGTGTTTGGTTGTGTGTGCATGCATACAGGTGTGTGTGTGTGTGTGTGTGTGTGTGTTAATCAGTGGTACGCTTGTCGCCATGGCACTGTCGCCACTTTAATTTTGTTATCACAGGCAGTCCAGCGAGGAGGGCACCTTTAAACCAGATTAACATGTGCTTGTGCGTTACATAAGTAAACACCGCGCGGCCTTGATCATGATTAAAATGAGAAGGAAAAGATTATCGCAGCCAGTCTGTCATTCAGACCCTCTGAGACAGTTTTCCTGCTTTTCACTATTTTTAATTAAACATTTTTCCTCAATTCCTTTGTTCTCAATGTCATTTACACCTTTGTGTTTTTAGTGCCAAACATTATTCATGGCGGCTGTTACTCAGGTTGTGGCTTATTAACTCTGACTTTAGTGTAAATATCCAAAGGCCCAACAACACGTGATACTGAAATATTTTATTGATTAGATTAATAACTGACCATTAAATCATAATTTATTCAAACCCCGAAAGATACATTAGGCTGGATGAATTTGGGCAAGGGAGTTGAATGCAGTGTTTGCCCTCCTTAGAGCCCTGGAGCAAGGCATGTAACCTCCAACTGCTGCAAAAAGGAAATTGCAGGACATGCCCATTTACACTAGCATTTAATATGGCAACATTTTACAGTGAAATCACTTCATCTCAAAGAAATTGCCACAATCAGTGAATTCGTGGGATGTAAGTAAATCTGCACAAATCTTTGGAATTCGCAGCGTAGAAAACCGTTTTGACAATCTTTACCTTTGAGGGAACAGAGAGTCAGAGGATCTGAAACAGAGGAAGCTATCGTAGATTAGTTGTGTTGCACGATACACGTGTCTTAAAAAACTGTCAACTTAATAAACCCTCTAGCAACAGAGATAACAAGCTTTTGTGTCTGCCCAGTGCTAGCATATTCCCAGCCAGCTAGTGTGGTAGCAGTTGGCCCGCCAGCTACAGTAGTTAACCAGCTAGCCCTATGTGTAGTCACTGCCTCACCAATCTTCTAACACCACAGATTTCGCCAGAGCTTTGTGGGTGGACCAAAGCTTAAGACAGATAAGACCAATTCAGTTGTAACATTTGTGCTGCCTTGTGTTGTAATGTTAAAAACACATGATTGCAGTTTTCAAAAAACATTCTGACAGGCCACACCTGAAGATTACCACATGGAGAAGATGGGTGTATGGAGAACCGCAAGGCTCTGTCCTGTATCACTTACCTTTTAGTCTTTACATGTTACCATCACTAGGCGTCATCATCTGTAAGCACAGTATGGATTTTCAGTGCTATGCACCCATCTCTATATAGCAGTAAATCCTGATTATCTATGACCCTTTCACTCTCTTAAAATCTGCATATCTGACAACAGATTATGATGACTCAACATTTTCTCTTAATGAATCAGGAAAAAACATCACATCACACCTCTGGCAAGAAATCTGAATCTTACCATCCAGAGAACATAACTAGAACATATCACGAATTATTCAAGAATAATGCCACGGTCATTTTTTTCTTTCTGTCTGAGATGCAGAGAAGCTGCATTCTTTTATCACGAGTGGGCTCAACTACTGCAATGCACTGTTCACAGGACGCTGCAAAAAGTCTATCAATCAGTTACAGCTCATACAGAAAGTTGCTGCCACAGTTAGCTTTAAGATAAATCTTAAGATTCTTGTACTTGTCTATTCATGATTTGAAAGAATATGATGCAAAGATCTATCCCTTGTAGATCCCTTCAGTCCACAGTCTCTTGGTTGCTTACCATTACCAAAAACTAAGACAAAGACCTACTATGAAGCTGCTTTCTGTAGTTCTGTACCTAATGTTAGGCACTTTGACATGCATTTTGTATATGAAAGGTGCTATATAAATAAAGTATACTGAACGTCTTGCATTCACGAAAGGTCCCCAAACTGAGCTAATATCATTGCCCTAGATCATTTTCATATGTACTGTAAGGAGTGGTTTTACTTATAACTGGGTGAACACCTACTACTCTGTTTGATTCTACCAAAAGAAAATCAATCATTTTCTTGTTTTGTTGATGCCTGGGGGAGGGAACCATTGAGACCAACCACCAGCCATACACATACCACACACACTGGAGATTTCTTCTGCTCATCAAACCAATCAATAACCACTTGCTATAAACTAAGCAAGCACAGAAATGAACAGGCAGGGAAGTCTTACATTCTTCTACAGTATTGTGAACGTGCTGGCTGTTCCTGCTGAATGTCCACTGAATCTGAATCTGTTTCCCCATTGAATGGAACAGAACAGCCCATAAGAACAGAAAATTCAAGTTTGAGAGGTCTTATGTCTGGTTTCTCATAACATCTTGAATATTTCTGAGTTTCAGTGATTGCAGCCTTGTTTTGAAGGGCTGTTGGAATTTTGGATGTTCCCAGCTGTGATGCATATTAAATCAATAGCACTTCTTAGAAGTACTAGAAAGTAGTAGTGGAAGAAGTATCAAACACCAGTAGAATTCTTGCAGCCTTCAGCGCTGATGCGCTGACATGCTCATGTTCGACCAGCTTTGCTGAAGAAGATCAACAGATTTACAGATTATTCTGTAGTACTATCCTGATGCTGAGGAGCTGATGCTTCAGGTTAAAGGCATGAAGATGAACTGCTCAGTTCATCACGTGGTGAAAACTATGGACAATTAAAAGTCTTCAGCTGACTGTGGAGGAAGCCAACATGCAACCTTCACATACAAATCACTAGGAACTGAACCTACAACCCTCTTGCTGATTTGAACACTGAGACTGAGACTGTAACACCTGTAGCCTTGTTGACCAGGTTTAGAGCCTGAGCTTGTTGCAGCTCTGAAAATTTATAAAAACACAAAAGAAGGGAGAAAAAACACCATGCAATTGTAAATGAGTTGAGTTGAAATTTCGTTGAGTTGCAAAAAAATCACGAGTACACATCTGTGTGATGGCCCTCTGCAGGACAGTAGAAAGGATTTTATCAATAGTCCTCCCAGTGCACAATCATTTGTTTTTCTTTTTTTCAGTCACTTAACTGTTCAGTTAGGTCTTCTGTAAATTCGATTTCCGGACATGAAGGTCTAAATGGTGTTTCAAAGCTCTCCACACTGTTGTAAATATAATTTTGCTGGATAAATAGTGACTAGTGAATTTTTATAGGTGAAAGGCTTGTAGAATTTACATAGAGTACAATACATGTGCAATGTCTGAAAACTTTGTTGCCAGACACTTCTATCTGAGAATCACATATCTTCAGTATATTTACATTTTTTTTGAAGTTGCACATGTGTTTTTTTTTTCAATATTAAGTCTAAAAATACTGGAATAAGCCGTTAAACTATAGACCATGTACGTTTTTAAGGTAGAGTGTGATTCTACCTACATTGCAAAAGCCCCTAAAGTTTAAGAAAAATACAGAGGACATGAATTTAATGTTCTGTCTATGTCCCTGTTCCCTTGCATTGTAGGTGATTCTAGATAACCTACAGTATGTTGGCACCATGCAGCCTGCACCAGCACAAAATGTTGACCAACACAAACCTCTGCAGCAATGATGATGAGGAGGATAGAGACAGAGGGGGACCAACACCTCTGTGTTCTTTCTGTAAGGCCTACCACCAGTTTCCAGAAGTGGGAAAGAAGTTAAATAAAGATTAATGGTACAAAGTCATTGCTTATTTGCCAGCATACAAAGCAAATATGTTTTTTTCCTGTAATGCCTCAAACTGCCTTCAAAATCTGAGCAGGGAGCTAAAACATGTCCTGTATACACATACAGTATGACACACATATTTTCCTAATTTCACAGCCTCAGTTTTTCTCCTTAAGTCTTCAGGATTTGATTTTTTATGCAGGCTAAATGTGAATTTGAACCAGCTGTTATAACACACACAGTGAGAATTAAGTTAACCACTGAACGTTATCACACAGCTACCCTTTGGATCTTCTGTTCAGGATCATCAATACAACCCAGCACAAACACTTACACACACACAAACACCGCCTTACCACCTGCCTGGCCCCACCACCCCCACTGTCTGGCATTCCCCTGTACACAGACCCCCCACCCACCCCCTCCATATGCCTTAATGATGACCTGCTAAGGCCTCCTTTGGCTGAATAAAAAGGGATAATTGGCTATCATTGTCTTCCCCCGGTGCTGCGGCGGCAGTGGCGGCAAAACGCTGGTGTCCAGATGCCCGGACCCCGGCTCTCAGGGCCTTAATTAGAGTGAACCTGAGGACCAGGAAAGGCCAATTAGACCCCCCCCCCCCCCAACACACACACACACACACACCACTACCCACTTTATTTTTTCCCATCTTCTCGTCTGCTGGCTTTTCCTTCTATATTCGCCCCATCTGTCTGAATGCAGGTGAAGAAGTTGGGGGTGGGGGGAGTCTTTCTTTCTTTTTTCTCAGGGCCTGTGCGTGCATGTGTGTGTGTGTGTGTGTGTGTGTGTGTGCGCACACCAAAACACACACACACACACACACATACAGTACAAACATACAAACCACCACGGGGGCCTGTATGACCATATGTGGGCCTTCCTCTGTCCCGTTCTCAGTATAAAAATATAGCACACACACACACACACACACACTCAAAGTATGACCCCATTAAAGCTTTAGTCATTTCAGTCTCATTATGATCAATTCATTTGTGTAGCATTTTCATAAAACTCAACAAACACACCGTATCACTGCCCCCCAACCTTTTGGGCTTGTGATCCCTTTAAAAGAAGGAATGTCTACTTATGACCCCTCATATGGACTTATTGTGGTCATGAGTTGTGAATAGTGATTTTTCCTTCTGGGACTTGTCTCATTTTAAGGATTATTAGTGTCCAGAAATCTGTGTGGGTGGGCATTAAAAAGCTTTCCTAATATCACTTGAGATCCACCAATCACAATGTCTGCCATTGTTAGCAGTTGCTTATTTAATAATTTGAGCTTGTTACTACATGCATTACTCCGAGTTGTGATCCGAATTGGGGTGATGTACGGAGTGCTGAGGTTGCAGGAAGAAATGCTCATCTAGTGACCCCTCAAAATAATCTTGGGACCCCTTGAGGGGTCCTGCCCTCCATGTTGGGAACCACTAATACAGTGTATTGCACTGTATCAGTTGCTGTCCTATATGTGTGTTTTTGACAAACAACTGGAAGTCTGAAGAGAACAGCCTTTACTTATACTATCAGCTGAGCAGGGATTACATTTAAACAGCATCCACCTGTGTTCCTTCTTGTTCAGTGGAACCCAGTAAATGCATGCTGAGATTACTTATTTGGGGTTTATGAAAGCTCAGGTCCATTAAGTATTATGTGGGCTCTGGCAGGAAAAGCCTGAGGGAATAATTGCTCAGTCTGTGAATTAATTCAAGACCTCCATAAGCAATATTTACCCGTGCAATTTAAAAAGCATAACAGTGCACCATCAGGTATCAGTGGTATTCAAATGACCTGTACTCTCTTTCGTTTCTGAGACAGAATTGTGGTGAATTTACATTGAGAATTCATTCAAATGCATCTCAGATTAATCAGAGTTAATGCTGCTGCATGCTGTAAAAAGGACCTTTTAGCATGGTAACCAGGCATCCTTACATGTATTTGCATTATTCATGAGGGCGATTTGGATAATGCTGCCTCTGACTATTACTCCCTCTATGGTGTGTTAACATGTATTAAGAGTGATTTGATGAGATGTGGATTCATGGGGAATGGGGGTGTCGATTACCACTGGAGTTAATAGGGTTGAGTGAGCAAATGGTGCGAGCAAATTTCATGCAGTTTGCACTCATGTAACATTAATGTAATTCTTTAGGAACAAGACTTTTAAATCCCTGTGCGTTATAGCACCAGACACATCTGATTTAAAGCAGCTACTAATCAATTTTGAGGAGATTTTAAAGAGCCAGCCCTGCTAGCATGCTAACCTGTGTGAACTTCTGAAAAGTTTGAGCTTCTTAGATGCTAATTGGCTCCACAGGATAAACCATACATCAGGAACAAAATACCATGATACATGCACGTTTACATCTAGAGAATACAATTAGCTAAGTGCTTATCCATGTGAGTAGTAATCCTCGTAGCTGTTGGTGCTACATGCTACTTCCTGCTGCATTCTCACACTCTGTGAGTCCTCTTGTATTGTGTCAGGTTAGAAGTAAGCAACTGTTTTGTTGCCTTCATCTGCGTTGTCTCATCCTGCCATTTCCAGCAGAATCAATCAACACCTCTCAGAAGTGGCAGAAAGCCACTTGCTTTGTTAGTTTGACAACTTTGTCACTAGCTATCAGCCATCCGGTGAGTAAAAGGACCTGAAAACAGCTACAGGAGATTTTAACAAGTGAATTGCCAGGGATAGCAGTAGATCATTTCAGTGGGTTTTAGATTGAATGAAATCATAGTAATCTGTGTAAAGAAGTTGTTCCCCTTAAAGAGGTCAGAGGTCAGCTTCATCACCTCTAGAGCTGGTTGCGTTCCAGTTGCTGTGTCCCATTTCAGGGGTTGCTAGCTATTGGACGGCCTCTGGGACTTGGTCAGAAAATCTGGAGATGCTCTATGTAACTTAAAGGAGAACTATCGTTTCGTACAGCTTGGGTTTTATTTTCATTGCTCTAGCCATTGATTCTATTGTTTATAATAATTTTGTATTAATATTTTAAGTATTTTCTGAGATCTCCAAATGGCACAACAGCTAAAACTAGGTCTAATGGGGCAAGAAACCTGAGCGGTGAAATCTTAATAGCATACAAGGCGTCCTGGGTAACTTCAGTTCATGGTTCCTACTGACTCTACAACTAAGTCAGTGACTACTTAAACAGGGGCTCAGAATATATTTGGCCGTTTTTTTCACTCATTACATTAGATGATTTTCAGCCCAGGTAGGAAGATACTGTAGGTAGGTCTTACTAGTGAACAAAAAATCTAATGCATAGCTAGTATCTGGTTTTGTGTTTCCAATTTCTTTGGAAGAAAAAGAAGACAAGGTGGTTGGCATTCCAACTACACAAGCTTGAACTTGAACATAAAGGAAATGGGGGAAGTTATCACTATTCGATACATGCTGTGTGACTGACAGGTGTTTTCTGGAAGTGAATTGTTTAAAGAAAACTGCAATGAGCGAGTAGCACCAAAGATGGAGACTCCTGGAAATACCACATTTAGGATTACCACAATACGCCCACACTTGCCCCTGTTAACAAGCCCCACGATTTGCCAAGAGAGGCTCTTTTCATCTAATAACTTTGAACAAGAGAGTCCCTCGAAAGGACAGTTGTTCTAAGCTCTGCTGCTATCGGTGTAATCTTTTGCCAGACGAACACGATGCTTATCTTAATAATGACCATCAAAATTATATTTTAATGCTGAGATCGGCACTGGCAGTTGTACCCTGGGGAAGGACTTCTTAGAGATGAGTGCAGCTAGATGTTATCCAGTATGCTGGTTATCAGATCTGCTGCAGAGGATGCAAGGCTTCCCAAACTGGATTTGAGGAAGCGGATAGAGAAGGGAAACCATCCTGTTGCCCAGGACGTGGATGGCGGATGCACAATGCAACACACACACACACACACACACACACTAGCTCCTGAATGTGCGCTCTCACTGTCTTATACACACTCTGTCTGAAGACATGCATCAATATTAAATCTTCTCTCTCTCTGTTGGTCCGTCTCTCTGGCATGCAGCTAGCCCTTGGGACAGGCATGGATTTTCCTTTGAAGAATGCAAATGAAACCTCTTCTTCTGCATGTCTGACACAGTAGCTTGAACCCTCTGGGGCAAAGTTACTCCTCAACAACCCCCCCACCCCCCCATTACACACATCTTCCAACAACAACACTGCATCAGAGATTTGGAGAGCTGATCAAACCCGTTTGCACTGGATGAAAAACAGATTCCATCAAACTGTGACAGCATCGGATAATCTCATAAAACAGCGGAAGAGCCCAAGTGCCCAAGGCAAAAACGATTTGAGCAGCTGCAGCTAAGGGCCCCTTAGCCAACAAGGGGCCCTGAGTTTAGCAAATTGCAAGTGTGAAGTCCTCTGCTACAGTTGCAGTTGAGACACATTTTGTATGCTAGCTTGATCTCCTCTTGGACAAAGGCAATTAGAGTTAAAGCCTTCACACGGATGATGGCCACTAACACTGACACTGCAGATCATAATCCTGCTGGTTTTTACTGGTTTAGCCCATTAACCACATGAACTGAAAGCAGGTGTTTGCCTTTTATGTGTCAACCATTTGTAAAGTATATGTTTTGTAGCGGATGGTCTAAGATATGTAGATATAATCTCTGGGCTGCGCAGGTCGGCTGTGGCTCAGTGACCAGCAATGTGGCCGACAATAAAAAAGGTCCTATTTTCCTACTACAGTCATGGCTATTATAAAGTACTGTGATTAAGTTTGTTTTTCAATGTTTTAAGCTGTGACTTCTTCTTTTTCTAGATAGTACAGTGTCTAGATAGAGTGGTTAAAGATTTCCACATTTAGTTCAATGGTTTCAGACACACTATTGTAAGGTTTTACACTTTTAAGAAGCTTTCTGGTCCATGCATCGGTGGCGAGACCAGCTGAATGGGCAGTGGATAATTCCTGGATGACTGCAGCTTGGGCTCATTTATACAGGGCACAATGGACCAACTGACTGAAGCACATGTGAGAGATCTTTACAGTGGTGTAAAGCCTTGTAATAGATGCATTTGGGTTATGCTGTTGCAAACAGGTTAACAGTAGCATGTTTTATTGTTTATGCTTTCAGAGACATACCCAACTTTGATTCAACAATGTCAGTGCACAGTTTTCGTCCAATCCACCACTGTTAGCTCAGCTCTGGTTTCTCATTTGTGTTTGCCATACTGATGACACTCGTTACATGAGATAGCTCGATTTAGCTAACAGAGAACAACTGTCCCACTGCAAAAGCTATACAGATGGAAGTATTGCACAATTCTAATATGTTCTGCACATGCTAAGACATAGACTTTATTGGACTTAGAGTTAACCTAACCACTATTAAGTGAAATCGACCGAACCGAAGAAAGTTGTGCATCAAACAGTAGAACCTGTACCAAACAGTTCAGGACAAATACATGTACCCGTACACCCCTAATAGATAGATATACAATGTAGAGCTATCTACTGGTCCATCTTTCCATCCAACATGTTTGTCAAGACCAACCTATCCCAACAACAACCTGCCAGGTTTCCATGAAATGTGCTATGGATGTTCATCATCTCCAGAGAATGATTCCTAATTATTTTGATGACCTGACAAACACCAGGTCAAAACTTCCTCAACCAACACTTGGGTTCACAAGATACCTTGAAAACAATAGCAATAATTTTCTGTGGATATTAATGAGATGCACTGAATACATTCATGCTCCCAAGGAGTTGAACCATTTTGATTTTAATGACCCAGTGGCCTTTTCTCTAGCACCATCCTCATGACAAACTTTACATTATTAGTTCCGCAACTGGTAAGTCTCTGAGAATAGCTTAATCATTAGTAGGTACAGTATATCCATCTAACTCACTCACATTGTACAGTGATCTGCTGGTCTGTCTAAAAGTGTTGGCCAATATATTTCAAGTCAGACACCTGACACTCTCAGGTTTACCAGACAGCTACACGTGTCTTCAGACAAACAACTGTCCAAACCTCAACGTGTAGATGACCCCGAGAAAGATCTCACCTCTTTAGAAGTGATGTAATAAGGAAAGAGTGGAAAGAAAATGTACAAGAAGAGGATGAGAAGAGAATGAATAAGTAGACGAAGAGAGGAAGAAGAGGAAAAAAGATGAGAGGAGGAGGAAGAGGCCTATTTATCAGTCTAATTATGTGAGACAGATCAGAGGCCCCAGTGCATAGTGGGATGGTCTGAGTCAGGGAAAAGACTCCGGCCAGTCGCGCTGAATATTAATAGAAAGAGGAGAGAAGGGGGGAAGCATTTTATTAGAGAGACTAATGGTGGATGCGAGTAAACCTCTTTTCCAATATCTGGGTTGCTCAGACCTCTCTCATCTCCGTGGCCTCTTTTGAATAGAACAGCTCTCAGATAAGCTGGACCACTGCAGGGCGACCTTCACAGATTTCAATATCAGACACCAGATTTTAACCCCCTATGCACCAGGGAGGAGGATATGAGGAAAAGCTGGGAGCTGGATGCAGTTTGAATAATGATTCCTGTGGTTAAACACTTGAGATTTGCAGAATCCTTTGATTTGCTGTCCAAACATGAAATAATAACAGCCATATGTAGTATTTTTGGTTCACTTTGCATGAAGCTGCTCATTCTTATTCAAGTTCACTCCACACTCATACTGAAACACAATGTATCTTTTTGCATTGCAAAAATTTAACAGTTAATAATGCAGGAAAAATATTTTTAACAGCAACATCATGAAGTTTAGTATGGAAGTCCAGGGCAGCCAATATTAAAATGAAATCATTCATTTGTGTATGATTTGTGTCCAAATTAAAATATAAAACATTTCTTTTTAATGTTTGAAAATGAATAATTACTGCTAAAACTGAATTTCAACACATTATTTTACAGGTTTCCACAAAGAACTATGTAATTTGGATCTAATTATAAGGAAAACGGAGACGTTGACAGTTATTTTAGTTAGAGCTTAGTTAGTTTTGTTGAGTTTAAAAGCAGCTGTTGATTTCAACAAGTCCTCCAAAATAAACAACAAAATACTTCCTTTGTCCTTGTCCTCTAGAATTACATACAGAAACATTTTCTGATTTGATGCCTCTGTCAGCAGGACCACAACATTTGTGCTTTCCAAAACTGTTACAAGTCACTGTTGAAAAATGAATTAGTCATATGATGTGTTTCTAATTTTTTTTGTCCTCCACAAAGTCATTGAGAGCAGGGTAGTTTTAGCTAGGTGTACCTAGCAACCTGGCAACTTAGTGTATGTTATTGTATACCTGCTGTAGACAGCAGGCACATTTCTTCATGTTGAATTGACCTGCTGTGCAACAGACTCTAGGTTATGCTAGATTAGCAATTAATTGGAATTAATTTATTGGGAGTGTACCAATTCTCAAACTCTCTCTCTCTCTCTCACCCTCTCTCTCTCCCTCTCTCTCTCTCGCTCTTTTTTTTTTTTTTACCTATAATTAGCACCAAATTACTTAGTTAATTACAGGAAACTTCTAAGAATCTTCCTAGGTATTTTTTTGGAAATTATTAGGACAGTTACAGAAACCTCCACTGAAAAACAATATTTATTCTATCAGAGAATGAACCAACATTCAGAAACCAAAACAGTGTGGTGCGTGTCAGTATATCCCGCCCTGTGGTTTTGCAAAAAAGGGGCCTGGAAGAAAACTGCCATTATGAAAATGACCATAAAAATCCATTTCCATTTTATTTCCATTACAAACAATCTAAAATTAGTACATAATTCAAATGTAAAAGTTCAGTTTCTAATTTTATTCTCAAGTTGTTGCACGTTGTCTTTCAATTTAGTTTGTTTTCATTTTGATTTTCATTTGCAGTAATTGTGCATTTTCATGAACATGAAATTAGATTTTGAACTTTCAAATCAGATTTTCAATTTGATTAAATCATTTCATTTTCATATTGGTATCCCTGGACTTCTATATGGGATTTATGAGACACAGACAAAAAGAAGGAGATGATTCTGGCAAATTGGTCAGAGCTGTCGTCAAACTATTTCTCCTTCGGAAAAGAAAGCTGCCCTTAAATCAACCTGAAAACTGTCTGGTCTTGTTGGACTGGAATGTGGCGGTTACAACCAGACCTGATGGCATGCAGCATTCTCAGAGGGAGAGAGAGTAAGGGGGGTGGGGGGGTAGTCCCTCTGATAGCATGTTCAGTATGTACACGGACCACAAAGCATTCGCCAAACTGCCCTTTTTATTTTAATCTCACTACAAAGGAATATTACAATAACTGCTAAATCTGATCAGCAGCGCTGATTTCCTAAAGGTCAACTCATTTGTGAGTGAAGGCAAGGAGAGGGAGAGAGGCAGATATATATTATATTTATAATAATATTTCATTGCTTTTAAAGAAAAAAAATACAATTTATCAAACTTGGGTTTTATTTTTGCAGCTTCAGTCATCAGTTCCATCAGCTATGATAACATTGTACTCACTAAAGTAATTGCTGAGATTGCTGCGAACCTAGCAACATTGCTAACAGGCAAGAAACACAAGCAGTCAGACAATCAGACAACTCCAAATAAAGTGGTAGCTGATCTGGCTAAACTGTTGCTTTGTTTAACACCTGACTGTGTTGTAGTGATGTCGCGGCATTCAAAACTCTCATTACTTTGGTGAGCAACATTTTGTCAGAACTTATAGAACCCATGGCAAGATGTACAAAAGTAAAATAAAGTACGAGATTTAGAAAACGTTGCTCAGCAGACTTTGTAGTGCATGAACATGGTTTATGAACTGCATCATATTAAATATACTCCAAGTGGACCTATGTTCCCAGGACGTTTGTGCAGTCATGCATTACAGGGTATCTGTGGGTCTATTCATGTTTTTTTTAACAATTCAGTTCCTGGTGTCCTTATTCTTATTCTGTCCATTTACTGTCATTAGCTGTGCTCACTCTGCCAAGGTAGAATCTGTCATTTGGTCTTTAAATCCATTGGCAGGTAGCATTAGTGGGTATTTAGACAAAAATAGAATAGTGCTAAAAAAAAAATACCACAAGGCTGTGTTGGTGAATGAAATTGTGATTCATAAAGTTCAAATTGTGTACTATATCAATGAGTTTGAAGGTTTATCTGACACCACAACACTGCACAATGACACCTTGATAACCAGATTTTACAAATGGTGACGGTTCTCGATGGACATTATAATGTTACAAGGTAATCTTCAGGGAAAGTATGCATGCACATATTTGATCGGCCAACACAGTGGGTTGCTGGATGCGTTGCATGCGTTGTGGCAAAAATTGAGCCAAGTTCAACGTTTTTGCCGGCGCCCTCCGCATCTGGAACCTCCACTGTGCCAGTGGTCTCATTGAAATGAATGATAAGGCTGCACATTTTGACACAGCGCTATTGTTAGTCTGAGCATTGGCTTAAGGCCTGGTCACTCCTGAAAGTGGCACAGTGAAGTCCCTCTCCATGTCCTCATGAAATGGGTGGTACTGGTGACCCAGTGCTAGTTGGCTCTTTACTGCAGCTGGCAAGCTAACGGCTTACATGCTAGCCAGTCAGGAACATGCTAGCATTAGTCTGTCACAATAGCTCTCCAAGCTAACTCGCTAACCGGAAAATCACAGTTTATTCAAGAGCTGTATTTGGATCATCGGCTCCTGTCTCATAACTCTCTATAAAGTAGGCCTGGTGCAACACAGTTCATAAGCTATGATAGCTTCCTCCATTTTAGGCTCTACGACTCTCCGTGCCCTCAAAGAGCAGCTCTATCAAAATGGTTTGCAAGAGTAAACTTGTCATGTCAAAGTTCACCAAAGTTGAACTTGACGCAAAATATTCAGATTTCCTTCTAACCAGCAAGAGACTCCTCTGATCACAGCAATTCCATTCAGCTGTTTTGCAGCAAAATTAGGTTTTTAAAATACTTTTTAAAGGCTTTAAAGCTTTTGATGACCTCTAGATGGCTGAGAGTAAGCTCTAAAGTATGCTCATAGTAAAAAGCCTTATGATACTCAGTCAACCTAGTCAAGTTGTTAGAGCTTCTTATGACATCAAGCCCTTGCACAATGTTTAGGCAGAAGCTTTAGATTGTGCTTGCTGCTACCTGCAGACCACTGACTGTACACAGTGTTCTCTGTTACCATGTCCTCTGGTCCTGGATGGTTGCCAGGAGAGGCTGTTTAGTAGCCAGATGTAGTTCTGGTTGCTACAGGATGAAGCAGCGCAGCACTGTGTGGAAGGCCTCCCTGGTTTTACACAAGCCTGTCATTTTGGTCTACCACCATGCATTCAGTGCCCTCAGGAGTAGACCATTGATTACAGCTTTCAGGGGGGGATGAGTGGGGATTTTTTTAATTTCTTGATGTAAAACAAGAAAGTGGGTTTTTTGCATTGGAGGCTGTTAGGGGTTAGCAGGCTGGACTGGCTGGAAAATGTTTGTTGTTAGCTGTATTGTCTTTGGTTTGCATGGAGTGTTTGAGGCTTGTCAACAGCAGACAGTCAACCTTGAAGCAATAGGAGTCATGGAGCTGGATTTCTCATGTGCCTGTTCTGTCTTTCCCATCAGGCCAAGCGATCCTGTCACCCGTCTCCAGCCCTCGGGCCTCCTCTAGATAATTGCAACAGTTTCACCACAACATAATGGATATATTCAAGATTACAAACAGAGAAAGGGAGAGCTTGAAATGCAATATTTTAATTGAGGACATTTACACGGCGCATCTGCATTTTCAACAATAAAACTCCCTCTAACCAGTGGCGTACACCTTGCAGCGTTTCTCCCTCCCCGTCTGACCTCAATTTGTGGACTTCATAAAAAGGTGGACAGATATCTGGCCCTGTGGTACGGGAGGTAATTACTAATGTTACCGCTTCTCCTTGGGGAGGGAAGATGCGATGCCTCGGCCGGCGCTCCTGCTTGGAGCCGGGCCAGTTATTTCCTGTAGAATCAGGCAGCATTAACCTCCTGGATGCAGATCCATTCGGTTGTAAATTAGCAACTAATTAGAAGGCGCTCGTCATCTTCTGGAGACACTGCCGATGAAAAACACATCAACAAATGACAGTGAGGAGAAAGAGCCACAATGGAGGTACAATATGTGTTTGTAGTGTAGC
Source organism: Macquaria ambigua (assembly GCA_008360985.2). Taxonomy (NCBI): domain Eukaryota; kingdom Metazoa; phylum Chordata; class Actinopteri; order Centrarchiformes; family Percichthyidae; genus Macquaria; species Macquaria ambigua. The sequence goes on along the minus strand of VMKM01002189.1, from coordinate 1,356 downwards.
AGGGTTTTTTATCTTATTCTCTTTCTATGTTTTCATTTCATGCTTTTCAGGTGAGACACAAAGTTAACAGTCATCACCTTGAATATGAAATGATAGCAAATAACCAATGAAAAAATTGTGAACTGCAGTTTTCTACAGTATATTAAATATAGAGAAGGGATGACTGAAGGTTTCAACCTTAGAGAGTTTCTATAGTTAACATGCTGTTTTGCACTGTATTGGCAGTTTTTGATATTTACTTTTGTCTCAGTTTTATTGATATCTTTTTTTTAAATAATTAATTTTGTGAGTTTGTGGTAATACTTTTACTGTTTAAGTAACATTTAGTTCAGCATGTTTATTTTGAAATATCTGTGATCAGCATCCTTTAGAGGCGGGCCATTGATGTGTCTAGTTCTCATTGGATAATTGGCAAAGATTTAGCTACCTTTATATAGGCTGTGCTTTTACGCAGGCTGTGAAACACCCTGATGAAGGCCCTGCGCTCGTATCCTCCAGTGAGTCAATAAGTGTTTCCAAGTTGTTTTTTCGCATTTGGTTCTTTGATATTTGAGGTGGCAGGTGGAGTAGTAACAGCCCACTCTGGGTTTGGTAGGCAAATTAACAAAGCAACCAACTGATGTTAACAGATGACATGCTGTATATGACTAATACATTTCAAATATGCCAACCTTAGTTCGCTATCAGAGTAGGAGGAGAAATCTACTGACCAGCTTGTCTAAATGTTGACCTCTGGCCACTGCTGATGTTACAGGTTTTTATTGAACAGGTTTTTAAGAAAATATTTTTAATATTTTATTTTTAATAATCAATCATTTTACTTGTACTTAAGTATTTTTAAACACAAGTATTGTACTTGTGCTACATTTCAAGTTGCATCCGTTACAGAGTAAAAACAAAAGTCAGATGAAAACATCCTGATAAACTGTGTGAGAATAGAGCAGAAGAAAGGAGCCAATCAGCAGCTGCAGCTGAGAACAAGCTGGTGGTGTTGCTGCGGCTGCAGGAGGGCAGAGCTCCAGAGAGCTCCGAGTCCAGAGAGGAGCCACTCTGGTAAACATACATGCTGTATGTGTTAACGTTCACCGGCCGAGAGTCAGGAGCTGTGAGAGGTGTAGTTGCAACTGGGCCGTGCTTTGTGAACTGTACAACAATGCAGTAAAAGTAAGGATGTGGTCATTATGGTCAAGCAGAGGTTTAGCGTTATTGTACCTCAGCACAGCTAAAAAAAAAAAAATATATCTATCCTAATGAATCACTGATTTAATGCACCACCTGGTGAGCATGTTATCTGACCCAAATCAAACACACCCACAGTGTTGCAGTGCAGTGAGAGGCAGAGTGGACTGGTTATAG
>VMKM01002188.1:62500-82500 GCA_008360985.2 Macquaria ambigua | reverse complement strand
TGATTTGATGGCCTTTATTTGAGCGGCGAAGAGATCGTCATCTGAAGTTTCATACTTAATTATCTCAAGATTATGCAACGTCAAGTCATTAAACCAAATAGCGTTTAGTGTCTTTTGTGACTAAATAAAGTGTGGAGGTGTAATTGTTGGACTGCAGTAAAGGAGGAAGTGTATTTTGCTCAGAAAGGATTCATTTTCACTTCAGCTTCTTGTCCCAAAATCATCAGGCCTCATAGATTTACACGTCACAATCATATTAACTTCTTGTCTAGTGCCATTTTTACTTATTAGAACTAAAACTACCTGCACTTTACTTTTGTACTTGTTTTTTTTTTGTATTTGTTGTGTAAACTGTAGCAATGAAGAAAGGTAATTTCGTTCCCCTGTATCACTGAATATATTGTATATTGAGAGAATGACAACAAATTCTACCTTGTGCCTTGTAAAATGTTCTGTAACCTATATTTTTGTCTATTCATATATTTTAGAGCTGCAACGATTAGTCGATTATTTGATGAGTCGATCGAAAGAAAATTAATTTGAAAACTATTTTGATAAATCGATTAATCGTTTGTCACTTTTCAAGGGAAAAAAACGCCAAATATTTGATGGTTTCAGGTTCTCAAAAGTGAGAATTTGCTGCTTTTCTTGGTCTTACCATTATAGTAAACTGAATATTTTTGGGTTTTGGGCTGTTGGTCGGACAAAACAAGACATATGATGATTTCACCTTGTAGTCTTGGATGTTTTAATGTGCATTTTTTCTTTTTTTTTAACTGATTAATGTAGAAAATAACAGGCAGATTAAGTTCGTTGCAGCCCTAATATATTCTTCTATTAGTCTGTCCATGTGAGCATGTCTCACCCTGACAGTTGAGTCCATAGAAACCTGGAGCGCAGGTGTCGCAGTGGTCACCAGTGAAACCTGGTTTACAGACGCAGGTCCGGGTTCGGGGATCCGGCCTGCAGGAGTTATCCACAGTACCAGCTGCACTGCACTCACAGTCTGCAGAGAGAGAATATAAACAGGCTTGTTGGCAGTAATGTTTCTTGTTGATAGGGAGAACAGGTGCTTAAAAAAACAATATAACAGAGATTTAGTCCAAGTTATTCTCCCTGTTCAGCTTTCCAAATGATATGTATCACAAACCAAACCTCCGTCAGTAAACCAAACACGAAGAGGCTGATAATACGAGCAGAACCACAGCAGGTGGTTATGTAGAGTAGAGTAGTGTTTTGGTCCAGCTTATCACATTCACACCACAAGGATTTTCCCAAAACTCCCCCAAACATCTGACTTACACCAAAAACATCAACAGCTGAACTTTTATACATTTTCTAATAGTGGGACTAGCCTCTTTGCACATTTCTTTGGAAAGTTTAATCTTTTCTCTGAACTGAACCCATTCCTTATGCTTCATTTACTAATAACATTTACTCTTAAATACTCTGTAATGGTTTAGATAAGAGAGCCAAAACCTTAATTGAATAGGATTGCAGAAGCTACAACAGGACAACACACAAAGATATATAAAATATAAAATAAAGGACACAAGAGCAGAAGTCTTACTGATGATCTCTCCTGCTGGTTTGGCCTCGCCGTTGTTGGGATAGGTGGGGATGGCTGACGGACAGAGAGAGAGAGAGAGAGAGAGAGAGAGAGAGAGAGGGAGATTAGAAACCAAATCTTTAATTCTAATTTTCAGTCTTTACTTTCGAGGTGGATTTGATTGCTTTGTCCAGTCTCTTTGGACATAAAACCCAAAGCTCAGACACTTTTTTTGGGCGTTTCTGTTGTCGTAACTCACGGTAACAGTCGGGGAAGTTAATGAAGCCGCTGGCGCAGGAGTCGCAGTTCTCTCCAGTGTAGTTTGGTTTGCAGAAACAGCGACCGGTCAGATCTTCACAGGTGCCATCTGTAAACTCTGACTGACAGTCGCAGCCTGCAGAGAGGCAGAAGAAGAAGGAGGAAGATGAGGATGATAATAAGACAAAGAGCAAAGAGAGAAAAGAAACCGTATCTGGTATAAATGACGGATGTATTATATTTGCATTTGACGGACAGGTGTCACTCACGTGAGCAGGCCAGTGGGGATTCGATGGGGTGGTCAGGTGACCTGTAGTAGGTGGGGATGCAGCGCTCACAGTTGACTCCAGTGGTGTGATGCTGAAAGGGAAGAGTTTCCGTCACAGTTAGCTCATCATGGCTGCAATCAGGACACATTCTTACTTCAGGCGACAGAACAGGATACAAAAACAAAATGATTAAATTGCCACGCTTTTAAAGATGGTGGAACAGACAAGAAGGCAATAAAACCGAGTGTTGGTTACCTGACAGTTGAGGCAGACTCCTCCTCCTCTGTAGTGTCCGTGGATGTCGAAGCTGCCTCTCTTCTGATCGACCTCGGGGTCGTAGTAACAGTCAAACGAGTGACGGTGACAGTTACACGCTGAAACGCACGATGAAACAGAACACGCAGTTAGAAACAGACAGCAGGTGATGCAAATTTAACTGCAGTGTTACTTTGACAAGATTAAACAATTAAAATACTAATAAACTAAATTAGGGTGAGTGTGAAAGGTGGGGATGACACCTGAGCAAACTGTCTGCTGATGAAGACCATGAGATGCAGATGAAAAGATCTGGTAAAAGCTGGTGAGTTGACCTACTTTTTTATTTTATTATATATTTTTTGTCATATCTAGGTGACTTTAAAAAAGTTAAGCAGTGCAATGCTTAACACAAACTCTTCTTTTCTAGACTCCAAATAGATTTTTCTTTATGACAAATGTTAGGTTTTTTTGTATTTTAGTTATTATTAAACTGCTAAATTATTTATTCACATATTATACATATTTATATTATTTGTCCACCTGGTGTTGATTTTTATAAAGTTGTCATAAAGAATGGAGAGATTTAAATAAATTCTCTCAGCTGAAACACCTGTAATGTAATACTATTACAAGGGAGGAATAATAAACTTGTTGCACTAAATCATTTTTAGACAGAACATGGAAATTATAGTAAATTTTACACGACATAATTAACCAAACAGTATCCAACCTCATCGATCTTTTTACAAGCAGGTGGATCAACAACAGAACTACAGGTGCACAAATGCTCACAAACACACACAAAGTAATCTGAAACAACACTAAGTCTTCACCTGGGGGGTAAAAACTTCTGCAAGCCAAAAGACATGAAGCAGAAGAGGAGAAAAGAGAATAAAGAGGAGGAGGAGGAGGAGGAGGAGAGGAAGAGAGACCAAGCAGTTAGTAGATCTCTGTATAACTTAGCTAACTAGCCACACAACATGCTTCATTTCTTCTTCACTGACAAGTTTATGTGACATCTGAACCAACCTCAGACATTAATCTCAGCCTGCTTTAATAAGTCACTTGAGATGTAGCTGAGGTTGCTCTGACAGCTGGGAGATTACACACTCTGCTGAGGATCATATTTAGCATGTTTTCCCAAAACAGGTCATAAAAAGACAGAAATGAGAGAAGCTGCAATTAACACAACCACACAAGCTTAATAATTTCCTGACGGGACATTTGATCAAAGTCGGTTATCGGATACTTTGAAGTAGAGAGAAGAAGGTTGGGGATATTTTATGAATCATAAAAGGGTTATTTCATGTCTGATTACAGTCAGTGATCAAAGACTTCTGCAATCTCTTTTAGGGCTCTCACTCTGTCACACTTTCTGTAGTTTTCTGAGAACTATTCATGCTGCTCAATTCAAAGAGTCAAGAAAAAACAACATGACACGAGCTGAAATGTTTGATTTTAACATCTAACTACAAGCATATATACATGTGTATTACTGGTAGTACTTAAAGGTGCTTTGGACACAAAAGCTTCCACTAATGAAACTGAAAGAATTAAATTAATTAAAGTTTAGACAACACATAGACAAACATCTAATTTATTTATCTTTATACATGTCACCTTTTTATGACCTAATGATATGAAATGTGGAATATAATAAATTATAAAAAGTGACTAACATATTTGTGCTCTTGAAAGTAATTATTTAGATTATTATTATTTATTTATTCACTCTCGCTTTTTACAACCTCCCATAAAGACACCATGTCACCCATAAACTTTGTTCTTTGAAAACAGCTCTGAAGGCAGATGTTCACATGTTCATTTGTCTGAATGAATACAGGAAGGACGAAGAAGAAGAAGAAGAAGAAGGAGAAGGAGAAGGAGAAGGAGAAGATGAAGAAGAAAAGAACAAGACCGATACCACTTCTCATGTCTGTACAGAAAATATGAAAACTGTTAGTTTAGCATAAACACTGGAAACGGGGGGAAACTGCTAGCCTGGCTCTGACAAAAACAAAACAAAATCTGTTTACCAGCAGCTCTAAAGATACTGATTAATACGTTATATCTCGTTTTCTTTAATCTGTACAAAACCGAAGCGTTAAAAACTAAATACATTTGTTTTCCTGGGGGTTATGTGCAGGTATATTTCTTGGGTGGGGCGAGTGACTTCCTGACGTCGTGTCATGACCATGACGTTGCCAGGCAACCAGTGGAGACGACAAGAAAAGGACTTATGTTCGTGCTTGTGTGACTGATTCCTTTACCTTTGATTATAAGAAAGAAGAGAACCGTAAGTCTAACAGCCCACACTTGACTGTATCTTACATCCATGTCTTAACTTAAAGATAAAGAAAGAGAATCACATGCTTACAGTGCACACATGCAGAAAATCCAGACCAACCTTTACTCTTCATACAGACTCAGTGAAACCCCGATAGAGCTTTTTGTTCTTATCTGACCCTCAGCGCCTGAGAGGTGCCGGCTGAATAAACCAGCGCTCCTTATCCTCCAGCTCCTGATAGGAGGAGTGTTTTTTCTCAGACTTGAGGCACATTTAGATTTTTTTTCCCTTTCTTGAAACCAACCAAAAACATCTAAAAAGATCTTTGAGGACTATCCAGTGCAGTAAGTCAGTGGAGTGATAAACTAAGCAGACCAGAATAACTCAACTTGTGAACAGAGACAAAGTCCTGCCCCTAAGAGCTAAGACCCTCTCTCTCACATAAATGGTCACTTTCATCAGTATTTTAAAAAGGCTGAAACAAGATGCTGGAGTTTCTGTCCATATTCTAAGGCAACTTCTGTAAGGGCTGGTAAAATCATGAGCACCTCCTCATATTATCAAAAATAAAAGATTATTTTGTTAGCATTCAACAGCTACAGCTCCCTTGAGGCTTTGACAGAGCTGCTGTGGCTAAGACTCATGGGATATGTTAAAGTTCAGTATGTTAATGAAGCTCAACTCTGAACTGTTCATATTAGATTTCAATCCCTGGCTAAGAGCAGCACCCTAAAGTCGGCCAGAAATACAGTTTAGTTTAGCTTGGAAGCTACCATTTGAGCTAGCATACTGTCACCATTTATCTCCAGCTTTGGTGATTCTGATTTTTTCAGATAAATTGAAGGATTAAGTGTTCCTTTATGGGTTAAAAAAATCTCCTACTTCTTTATATTATGACATAAAAACCCATGGGGTTATTTTAAAAATACTATGTCACAAAGACGAAAATAGAGCGGTGTCTCAATCCGCGTACTTCCATACTTACACTTGCATTAGTGCGTATGTGCATTCACACTGAGTAGTATGGCAAAATGCAGTACACCATGAGTACCCGGATGATGATTTCATAACGGTCAGAAAGTTGAGTGTGTGAACGCTGCACACTTCTCACCCTCAATGGTCGCCATCTTGGCTACGTAGTGGAAGGGGAGGGACCACCAACCTATGAAAATGGCGGCCGCGTTTGCGATTGTTATGGTGAACACCGCGCTAAAAGTAAAAGCACGTTCATATTTTTTCATTTTTAATGAAATTGAATTTAAGTCAAGTGAGCAAACAAGCCGGCAGATATTTTGACGGGCAACAATCGGCATCAAATGTTGGGGATAATGCTCCGCCCCAAGATGAAGAAGCAGTCAAATGTCTCGTCATTTCTGGTAAGTGCACAACGGCTGTGTTCGATTTGAGACAACACTACCCTGTAGACATTCACGCACTACGCAAGTAAGTACAAAGTGTACACAGTGTACTGCATGGAAGCGTACTAACGGAAGTATCCGAATTGAAACACAGCACAGGACCTGATCCACCACAGTCTCGCTCCAGCTGCGGGAGTAGTCACATATTTAAAACAACCTTGCAGCGCTGCAACAGACGCCTGCATCTCCCTCTCTCTGTAGTTTTGTTCATATCATGTTGCCCTTTGGTGACCTTTTTGCCTTTGTGATACCCATGTTGTTCCTTGTTAAATATAACTGCAGCTTTGATAACAGACGGCTCTCACATGTAAATATAACTGGAGTTTTGATAACACCAAGACACCCGACAGACTGCAACAGGACGCAGTCAGAGAGGTTGTTTTAGGCCGCGATCAAAGCTTTTAGCTGATAATCTTGATGAAATGCTTTAAAATGCCCGATATGCCACTCATCTATGTTCATGATTTAAAATAAACATTAGTTTAAATATACTGAACTTATACTGAATCATTCTTCAGAAATCTTGAGTTCACTTGTGTATTTTTAAAGATATAAAATGAGTCAATGTGTACATATACACAGGAATTATGAACACAAAGAGCAGAGAGAACATTATTTCCACATTATAAACTGCTGCAATATATGTGAAAAAAGAAAAAGTAATCTGGAAATAAAACAGAAAAATCAAACATGTTCTCCAAATTACAACTTTCCTTATAAAATGGAGAATTTGACAAATGTAAAAAGGGTTAGTAGGAAGAAGTAAAATACAGGACCACAAGTAAAACAGTATAACAACTGTATTTGTTACATTATTAAATAAACAAATGAAATGGAGGAAAAAAGAAAAAAAGGAAACTTTTCAAGAACAGTGAATCCTATTGGCTCCATTATTGGGGCTCATTAATAAATGATGAATGAACCCTATTTACCATCTTTAATGACACATTTTCAAATGCTGCTTTTCACTCCAGTCATTGACAGCAGGGCCAAGAGGTGTTTTCTACACATCTGTACTCTGATAACTTTACACTCCACCATCAACGCTGTCTGAATCTCTAAATGGAGAGCGATCTCCCAGCAGGAGAGAATCGAGATATTCAAAATATGTTGAGCATATTATTCATGTATATTTAACCAGAAGGCCTGAAGCAATTTATTTCTAGGACACATTTTCTAGAAAAACAGCTCAGATGTGCATGTGTGAAAGTTAACAGCAGCACTGCAGCCCATGTCTCTGTTCAGCTTCATTAAATTAAGGCTGACTAGTTCTGTTGAACCAACACATTCCTCTGCAGGGACCACTGATTAAACTGTGTGTGTGTGTGTGTGTGTGTGTGTGTGTGTGTGTGTGAGGCCAAGCACGAGTTCTTCCATATGTGCCAAAGTGTGTGCGTCAGTGCGCAGTATCAGGCTGTACTCACGTTCACACTCGTTGGCGCTGTAGGTCGTGGCCGGCTTCCATGGTAACTGGTTGTATCCGGGGCAACACTGGTCACATGACAAGCCACAGGTGTTATGCTGACAGTCACACTGTAACCTGTAAACAACAACAACAACAGAATGAGCAATGAAAACAACAGATGTAGTTTGAATTATTTACATTATGGGGACTTGTGTTTGGTCCCCAAAAGGAAGGAGAGTCCCCACAATGTGACTGTGTAAACAGATTTATGTCCCCACAACATGGGTAATACATGTCCACACACACACACACACACACACACACACACACACACACACTCTAACCATAAACACTACTTGCCTAACCCTTCTAACCTAACCTTAAACCAAGTCCTCACCCTAAAATTGAATGATTTACGTTATGGGGACTTGCGTTTGGTCCCCCAAAGGACGTTGAGTCCCCACAATGTGACTGTGTAAACAGATTTATGTCCCCACAACATGAGTAATACATGTCTACACACACACTACAGACACAAAAGGCTGAAATATGCCATGGTATATCCCTATCTCAACCCATTGTGCTTTGGGTAAAACATCATTTGAACTTTTCTCAAAAGTTCCCATTCCTCTTCCTCTTACCCCGCTACTGTCACTTCAAAAAGAAAAGAAAAGAAAGAAAGGAGTGACAGAGAGTCAAAAGTGGAAATAGACCCCCCCCCCAACAATGAAGGAGTTAATCTTTCTCCTTCATCGACAGCGGCTGACTGCTTCACCCCAGCTTTTAATCGGATTAGTCTGTAAACCTGCAGCCTGCAGAGTGTGGCCAAAACACAGCAGGGAGAGAGAAAAACCCTCTTAACGCTATTCTCTCGTCTCTCTGAGTCCTCTTAACCGGTCAAAGAGAGACAAACACAGAGGACTGGAGTCACGGGGGAGAGAAGTGTGATCAAAAGGAAGGGGGAAAAAATCCACTGAAAAGCACCCAACAAATGTTCTTCCTGAGGTTTTAGTTTGATGCCAATCCTTAAACAACTATTTTCTAAACAAATATATCAAGATGACTCAAACTGTGGCTGAAAGTACAGGTGCACAAGTGTACATACAGAAACATTAAGCTAGTTTTTAGCTTTTATCTTTAGTTTTCTCAACTTTTACTTCCGTAGCCCTTAGTCACATTCCTAAAAACTCCCCTAAATGTATCATGTTATGTGATACAAAGAATACGTAGCTGTACCTGACTGGTTGAAAGCACCGACCTTCAGTTTAACTTCAGGTTTTCAAATAATAAAAAAACATGGCAGCTGTTTTGGAAATCAGTGTCTGAATAAGCTGAGGCGAGAGATAAACCACGCAGCTGCAAAACCATGCTTGATTTTGTCTACAGTCCCTAGTTTAAGCACTTCTTCTCATTTTTATGGGGTTGTGAGTTGGTGTTCATTTCATATTTTGGTTGATATCACCATGTATTTAATTATTGAGGTTAAAAATCTTAATAACGCGACACACTGAAATAAGTTTCTATTTGAAAGGTATTTTAATCATTTAAAATGTCTGAAGATGTTTTTGGAGGGCTGTTCTGCTGTGGGAGGTGAGTCAGTGCGCTCTGGCCTGTGCTGATAACGTGACTGTGGATTGTGTTTCAACAGGCTGATTGTGTTTCCCGCTTTAACCTTTACTATCAGATCAATTCAGTCTCTCTCCCTCTCTCTCTCCTCATGCATCCCTTAGCTCTCTCGCCCTCCCTCTCTCACTCTCCAAACTCACTCTCCATCCTTATTTCCTTTCCTCCCTGGTGATCAGCTCTGTTCAAGCGTTTTAGGAAATGACTTTCAATGGAGGGTTTCCACCCAAATTCACTACTTCCTGGTTTCGATCGTTAGCTGCGGACCAGCAGCTTCCTGACCGAAGCAGAGTAAACTTGGTCATTACTTAAAGGTTTATAAAGGTGAAACTCACTTTTCACTTTATTTGAAAACCAGAGCTTGAGCCACGACAACCTGTAAAATATTACTACAAAAATATTAACACAAGGTCACTGCAGTTTATAACAGATCTTTGGACCATCAGCCATGCAGGGAATCGTTTCACGGAAGGGATCAAACTGCAAGACAGTGGAACACAATTTGCCAGCAATCCATCCATCCAGTTGTCCAACAGACAGATTGTTGATTGTTCAGGAAAATAATTAGACATTGTAACCCCCCTAAAACTGAACACACACAAATGACAGCAAATTTGGCGAAAACTGGGCCTGATTCTAAAATGAGTCGTGATTTGGGGGATAAAATTGGGTCTAATCTGTACAGTGTCTGCTCGGCTAAAAGGTACTGTAACCATGGGTTTCCAAAAAGCTGACTATCAAATAAAATGCAAATAATTTTGAGCTGTCCTCTCATCTCTTTAGAGTCATATGGGAAAAGATCACGTCACAGAAAATGTTCTCTTTTCTAAAAAAGTAACTCACTAATTTAAATCTGAGGACGTTTGATTGCAAATTCAACTTTTTGTACTTTTGCTTACATTGATTTTTTACATCAGTACTTTTACTTCTACTTAGGTAAACTCACTTACGTAAAATTCAAGCACTTTTCAAGCACTTATAAGGTACCTAAACCAAACATTTCCAGACTCTCGAAGCTTTTAATAGTTACTATAAATTCCAGGAGACAAACAAATAAGACGACGGGATCGTTTCATTTAAAATATTAAAACATTTTTGGTTTACGTGAGTGATTGTGTCGATGATGAAACATCAGATTATGTTGAAAATCAAGCATTTTTCAAGGAGTATATTCGAATTCAAGCATATTCCTAACCTTGAAAACATAACTGTTAAGCATTTTTCCAAACTTTCAAGACTTTGTATGAACCCTGCACTTAGGAACAGTACGTCACCCTGTGTAGGAAACTCAAATCATAATGCAGCCTGTGTTTTGTGGCCTTTAAACTGCAAACTGTTGAGTTTCTCTCTCAGTCACAATAATGTCAGCAGTGCAGCTACAGGTCGAAGCATTCAGTCACCTGCTGCCTTTAAACACAGACCTCCAGTCAGCGGACCCGCTGTCGTCTATAACGCACCTGCTGGATGTAACAGCGTTAAACAAAGTGCAGCATTGATGTAAGTTTTCAGATCTACATTCCTTCACTCTGACACAAACCAGACAGAGTATCTCCAAAACACTTGATGAGGTCAGGAGGGATTTATTTGAATTCCTCATCCCGTGTTCCCATCAATCAAACATCTGTCTGCATGAAACAAGTGCAAATATATAGCAACTACATACAACTTTTTGATAAAAATACGAACCACATCCACATCCCTGCTCCTTCCTTCTGACTGTTTAAAATACCAGAATCCCTCCTGAGTCATGTATTTATACCCACTGCGAAATCACAGCTATAATTCCTTAAATGCCAGTTACAAAGCAGAGATTATATTTGAAGAGTACTTTAAACAGTTTCATGTCTCAGTGATTGCTTTTTCCATTGAGGCTAATCATTCTTTTATGTGTGCAATACCCAGATGAGTCACGAATTAAACACTGTCTATCTCCTGAAGCTCAGTCTATTCTTTGGTGAAGCCAAACAGCTGTATCTAAAAGGGTGAAATCCATCTTCTCTTTAGTTTTTTCTTTCACTGAAGTATGTCTGGACTGTGGCTGATTGTGATTAGATCTCAGGAGGGGAAACAGGTCGAAATGTCAACGTCTGTTAACAACCTCTCTGCTTTCCACTCACCTCCTTTCCCTTCTAACCTCTGCTCTCCTAACTTTTACTGTATTTCTCTTACGCTTTCTATTCGTTCGAAGCATTTGGAGGAATTTGCGAGTTATTGTTTTGTCAGCTAACAAGGGAGGTATTGCAACTGCGTGATAAATCTAATAATAACCACTCGATTGGAGAACTGAACCTCCATCATAGCAAAATAGCTATAGCCTGGTGTAATTAGATGCCCCAGATAGACCTGTTTAACCTAGTGGCTCTTTATCAGCTTAGCAACATTAAAAGGTAAATTGAACAGTTAATGCTTTGTTTCTTTAAGCTTTGGTCTCTGGAGTTTAAGAAAACGCAGCTCAGTCAACCCGTTAGCAAGCAAACTAGCCAGCAGGTTAATTTAGCAAAGACACTGATGCTAATGTCAACATGCTAACCCTAGCTTTTACCAAGCTGCATAGCCTACAAAAGGCTACACATTGGAAAAAATGCTTAACTTCAATAACCAACTTCAATTCAATAACTAACAGTACACACAAAAACGAGTACATAGCAAGGTTTCCTGCTATGTTTTGTAGTGGAGGCACCGTGCCTCACCTGTAAAAAGACCGAAAATGAGCAGTGGCGCTACATCACACAACAAGGGCCACATATTTAATTAGTGAGGCGAATGTTTAAACCGTCATCTAGTCACTACACAAGATGAGACGCAATAATAAACACCTGCTGGACACACATTTTACCTAATAGTTGAGTCTGCTTCGAGTTAGTTCATAGTATACCATCAACAGATTTATCAGTGGGGAAGTGATCATTTCTCAGCATCAAAAATCTGACCATGTTTTGCAATCTTGTTGAGTAACGTTAACTACTGTTGGACCTCCGAAATGTCCGCCAGAGGGGGTGCCACCTTCAAATCTTTCTATTCTGAAGTCTTCAAAAAATATGAGACGTCTCTCCAGTTTACCTCTCGACTCTCTCAACACTCTCACTGACCGCTGGGATTCACTTTAATAGAGTTTATGTACATCACTCACAAAGGAATTACAAAAAAGCACAAGAACACAACATATCTTCCTCCGCAGTTCCTTCCTCTTTATGCTTTGTTATTATCCCGACACTTTTGCTGACACCCAAAGGAAAAGTCTGTTTTCTTTTCACAATCACTACACACACACACACACACACACACACACACACACACAGGTTCAGACTCAATTACACTATTACACTTAAATACACACACCCACCAGCTGTGCTGATGATTAATCCAGATGTAGTCTCACCTCTGGGAGCTGTGATCCTGAACTGGAGGTGAAGCAGCAAAGTGAAACCAAATGGTGCCGAACAGAACGAACTATGACCAAAGCAGCCAGCTGGCAACAATATGGTCCAACATGATGTCTGCACACACGTGTGTGTCTAAAGTGCCAAAACACATTTACTTATTTATTCAGTAAAGCTTTATATTAAGGTCCTTGTAATAAGCGTTAATAAGTAATAAGGCCCTTATAAGATGCTTATTAACATTATTATGTGTTAATGAGACTATATCAATGTTAATAATAGCATCATGTTAGATAATAAGACATTTATAAGCACTTCTGAGAAACATAACACTTCATAGATGCATAAGAACGTTGATCAAAGCCTGATGAGTTTCTTATAATTGTTAATAGCATTATGACCCATTTATTGAGTCTTACTAACTTACCTATTCTGTCATTGTTAAACCTTTACTAAGCTTTATCAAGGTTAAAAACACTATTATTCATTTACTAACAGTTAACTATGTTTTTTGCAGCTACTGGTTTTAAAGCGAGAACAATGCCTTATTAATGTTAATAAATCATTTATTATGCATTAACAACCATTACAGTTTTTATAAATGTAACAATGAACGTGTTTATGATGCTATTATTAACACTTATATAGTCTTATTAACACGCAATGTTATTAAGCATCTTATAAGGACTCATAAGGGACTTATTACCTATTAATTAACGCTTATTACAAGGACCATAATATAAAGCGTTACCATTAATTCTCCTCTTGCTTGGTAAGTGGGAAAATTCATGAAAGTTTCTACAGTTAAAGTTCCTAACTTCATTATAATTATTAGGGGTACATTGAACCATGAGCTGAAATTCTTACCACACACTTCATTCTTGTTGTTTATCCACCTGTATCTGGATGTTTGGACGAGTAAAATGATCGCAGACTACATCAATTATGTCGTACATACCTTTTATACACGTTTTTAATTTGAGGCTGCAACTGTTGTATCTCTGATTAGCTAAAATAAATCAAATGCATCTTTTACAGTTCAGTATATCAGCAGGTGTAGACACTTCAACACTTTTGGCCCATTTAAAACCTCTGGATACATTTTCAGTTAAACCTCTACATTATTAACATGACATCTACAGTATAAACACACATTTACTGTAAGGAGAACCAACGGTACGTACCCTTACGAGCATATACAGTAAATACAGCTTCAGTGGATTATGATGGTATCAAATTTATTCTCAGGAGTTGAGCATCAATGTGCTTTATTACTATAATCTCCTTAAATCTCTCTGATCAAATATAAAGGGAGTGAAGCCAGGACTCCAGAAATGATCCTCGTTCAGGAGGTGCTGTATATTTAGGTTGACTGTACTCTCTCTCTGTGTGTTTCTCATCATCAGCCTGCAGACGCTCTCTGTTAAACTGCCATACATTATCATGGCATAATAAACACTTGCTGCAGTGTAAATATATACCTCGGCTTGCTCCGAGGGTGTTTGAAAGAGATTTAAGCACACATACTGTATGAAATCTGAACTATAAAACCAGAGCCATTAAAAACACCTCTGTGTATTTTACACTTGGTTGAATTACACATAATTGTGTTTTGGAAGACATTTTAAATGTTCTGCAACAAATTCCACCGTCTTCTTACCATTTGATTTAAGCTGTCAGCGCCACCTTGGGAGCATTAACATAAAACAAGTAGGAGTTCTACAAAGCCTGGAATATTTCAATTTGTCATTTTAAGCATCTACATTGTCCACAGTTTGCATTTAAGTTAATTTAAATGTGTAAAGAAAGGAGTAAATACAAATATCTGGACAAAAGTGACTTTTTTTTTTTTATGAATTTGACATCTGCCTTCAGCTAAAAAACGTGTTGCACATCCAGGGGAGAAGGTCTCGTGTGCACACTGCACGCAAGCAGACATGCGAAAGTACACACACACGTGCCCCCCCAACCCCAAGATATTACAAAACACCCATCAAACACACGGCCCTCTACATGTGTCTGCTCCGAAGCCAGCCACAAACACCGACAGACACGCAGAGGACATGAGGTTACGTTGAATTTCCACAGATTTCTGCTTTAGTTCAAACACACACCTGACAGAGTGTCTGAACAGAGGCTGAACTCTGAGCTCTGGTCCGTGTCCACAAGATACAGACTCAAACACAGACGTGACTTCTGGAGAATTACTGCAGTCTCTGCCTAGAGTGTAACAGGAGAGCTCAAAGCCTCTGTCTCCCCTGAGGGACTCAGCACTACAGTGTTTAAACACCAAGTCAAGAAACAAGCACATGACCCATTTTGGGCTGATAATGTAAACCAGTGATATGGCCAGTGGGCCAAATCTGACCCGCGATAGGGTGCCAGGTAGCCCACCAACCATTTTCTAATTCACAATTAAAATAAATTGATTCACACTGGGATTTTTTTGTTTATACCTATTAGTAAATGTTCAATAATGTCCCTTGGCTGTTAAAGTTGCATATTAGCCTGTCAGCGATCTGCGCAGTGCAGGTGGTGACACTTGATTTCAAACATCGAAAGGTTGGCAATGAAAACAGGCAATTGAATGAAAAATGGACAGATGGATTTGCCTTTATTTTGCAGCCTCATCAACCTAAACCTCTGTGTTTCATTCGCCAAATGACATTTGTTGCATGTTGCTAATATCAGGCGCCATCACAAGTCTAAACATGTTAGCTTCAGTGCAGCGTTGCACTGCAAGATATCTGATGAATATTATTTATGTTTGTTTATTTACTGGCCTCCGGTCATTTTGCAAAAGTGGCCCCCAGGCAAAGCAAGTTGAGTCTCCCTGCTGCAAATCAATATGTTCTTCCTGTTGTGACTGATCTGTCACTTTAGTAATTTGACCTTTATCCAGGTCATGAACGTTTTTTAAGCTGCTGTTCGATACCTCTGTATCTCAACGCTCTTTGGTGCACAGAAAGTCAAGTGGTCTCCAAATCCAGAATGTTTGGCATTAAAATGAAGACACTGAAAATAAATGAAAAAGTAAAACAAAGACCTCATATTCCACCACCACAACATCACGATGCACGATACTTTAGGAAATACAGATTTGAGTTTTAGGCATATCAACATTCTGGAGGCAGGGTTTATGTTTTCGGCTCCGTTAAGGGCTCACTACCCTCAAAACAAATAAGTTTGTACAGTGTGTTGTCTGACAACGTCTTAAAGGCCAAAGTGGGGAAGTAGTTTTGTGAAGAATGAAAAAAAGAGCTTGAGAGAGAAGTTCAAGCTCTGCCTCCTTTCTCACCTGCGCACACTTGGCCAATCACTGCGTGAAGTGGGAGTGATTGATGGTTTTGGAAAGTTACAAAAATCGTTGGACGCAACGTCGGAAAAGATGCGGGGGGAGGGGGTTTCAGATGCTCTTAGACGATCCGATTGATTGATGATTGATCTTCAGTCTAATAATATCACTGCACAGCTAAAAGATGCAAATTAGCAGCTACCAAACAAGATAAATGCTGAGCTTTCACACATGTACAGTCCTGTAGTTAAGCATATCCATGTATCTGTCAGGACTAAAGAAGAATCATATCAGTGTAGTAACCCCCGAGGCAAGAACATTGTCAAGACATTAAGATACAATCATCACATCCATTCCTATGATCTGTTTGTGGTTCTTTCTCCAGTTTTATTTTACACTTTTCATTCCTTTGTCCCTACTTCTTGCAATTCCTCCATCCATATCTCCTTTTATCGACGCATACGTCCATTTTTACACATTTCCTCCTCAGTTCAGTGGTTCACTGTAAGTCTGTAAAATTCAGTTTTCTGTCTTTTTTCCTCGTCAGTTTTTTGCCTCGTGACCCCTGAAAACACAGTGATACCTACTTGAGATCCATCCATCCATCCAAATCATCCATCTATCACAATATCCCTGTTGCACACTTCATAATAACAGATAACAGTATGCGTTATATACTGACTGATTTAGAGAAGGATCACAAAACAGAGCCACCTGTCTCTCTGTATCTACTGTCAATCAAATCACAGATTAAATATCTTCTGCAGAATGTCGGGGTCACAGTGTAAACGCCTCCCAGCGGCAGTAAATTCACCTCCACTGTACATCAAACTATCTCCCTCTCAAATCCCTCCTTTCCTCCCAAATCCCCAAATCACTCATGTGCAACGACATGGAAAGAGCTACATCACCGACTCCAGATACCTTCAACAAGCCTGTACAAGTGTGTGTGTTCATGCATGTGAGATCACTTGCGTGTGTGTGTGTGTATGTAAAAGAGAGGGAAATTGGTGACATATAATAGAATTGTGTGTGTGTGTGTGTGTGTGTGTGTGTGTGTGTGTGTGCACATAAAACAAGACAGAGAGCAAATATTTATAGGCGGATATGTGATTGTTCATGCCAAGGTGTGTATGTGTGTCTATATGACTCATGGTGGATTTGACAGTAATGATGGCTTATTGTAAAATCCTCCACAGCCTGCACACACACACACACACACACACACACCTACTTATGTACTCATGCCATTCACATTTGCAGCACACAAAAGTTACACACACATATTATTAAATGAATCACATACTGCTCACTTCCACCTCTCATTAGAGACCTAGACTTATGTGGAACACACACACACACACACATACACACACACACACACACAGTCAACAGTACATGCACATGTATTTAAACAAGCTCCATCTTGTTATTCTGCTTCAACAATAAAAACTAAATAAAAGGACGTGAAGTTTATTTGTATGGAAGTTGTAATCAGAAAATACGTCTTCCTCTCCACCTCCAGCTGTTTCATTCCCATAAAACTGCACGAACACACTGAGAGAAACAAACTATTGTTCTACCACTTCCCATCATCCTTCTTTGTCACCTTTCCTCTTCCTCTCTGTGCTGAAATCAAATCAATACGCCGTCTTATTGTTGCTGCGTGTTTCTATTATTTGGCGCCAAGTGATGATTAAGAAGCACAAACACATAAATATGTATGGTGAAGAGGTTATGATAGGACATTGCAGACACAGTTTAAGCGCCTTTCTAAATGAGTGAATAAGTAATACTAAACTGCAGGTAACCATAGCAACAGCACTTCCGCTTCGTGCTACCTTACCAGTTCTTACTAGTTAAAGTAGCCTCGCCACGGGTTTAACTGAACAACAAACACACTTTAAAAAACAGACGACAGTTTGAACACGATGATGCATCTGGAGGTGTTCTCATATAGAAAATAACGCAGAGCTGGAACGATTAATCAATTAATCGGTTATCAAATCGACAGGAAATTAATCGTCAACTATTCTGATGATCAATGAATCGTTTAAATGCCAACATTTCCCTACTTTCAGCTTCCCAACTGTGAGGATTTGCTGCTTTTCTTTGTCCTTTGTGATCATAAATAAAGAATCTTTGGGTTTTGGAAAGTCGGTACTAGAGCCTTCATTTGTTCTGACTTGACTTGGTTTTCTGCTTGAGGTCTGAAACTAATGGCGTGAGTTTGACTTGAAAAACAGACATTTATTTATGTGGAAGATGTTGCAGATTAGTGCTTAGAAGTGTTTCTTCATTTCATGCATTCAAATGTTTTCCTGCTGAGGCTCATGTGTTGTAACAAATCCCGTATCTTATTTGCATTAAAAGGTATGCGGGTATGTTGTCCTGATGAGAGCAGACAGCCCTGGCACAGAATGAAACCACAGCCAAGAATAATTGAAACCCTTGTGCTTCAGATCAGAGTCATATGAATTTTGTAATGTGCTTTTTGCAGTGTGTTTCGATGCGTGCGAGTGTGTGTGTGTGTGTGTTGGAGCAGGTAGGAACAACATAAATCATCTTTATAACCTGCCGTGTTTACCAAGATTCCCTCTCATCTTTGTACAGTACATCTTTGTACACACACACACACACACACTCTTACACTACAAAATCCAGTCAAAACAATGTTGGTTTGCCACAAGTCTGTGAGTCATGACAGTGCAGTCTGATTCCCTGACTGTGTGTGTGTGATATTCATTGATCTTTTGAAGGTTGGGTACACATTTGTCTTACTTGTAGGGGTCGCTGGGGTCCTCGGCGTTGCAGGCCTCAGCGTGTCCGTTACACACACAGCGTCCTCCGATACTGATGTCTTTGATACTGTAGTAATACTGTCAAATAAAAACAATGACTTATTATCATCAATATGTTGTCAATCATCAATATGTTTTAGTTAAAGGAGTTTGACATTTTGTGAGAATACATAATAAGGATAATATTAAAGTTATATTTACAAGGTAGTTTTATGCTCTTTTTGGAAGAATATGATATCAACAAGTCAGTGCTGATTCTTTGCCTCCAATGTGATCGGTTTGTGTTATCGTCTTACCCTGCGGGTGACAGTGGGGTCACGGAGCGCCTTGCCCATCAGGTGTCCCAGCAGCGTGTTGGTTCTCAGGAAGCGAAGCCTGATGTTGGTGGCCTTGGTGAACTCCCTCAGTACTGGTGAGTAGGAGAAGTTCAACGCCCCGGGCCGACCGTTCACCAGGGACACCACGACCTGGGAGGACGACAAAGGCATCATCAGCTAACGAACAGGTGTGGGAATATAAACGTTACAGCATGGGAAAGTCTTGCAAACATCAGAGGGATGATATCAACCAAATCAACTATAATATATTCATAATATGATATCATGGCACAGACAAAATGTAAGTCTATTGTGATTCTGTATTGCATGATTTAATGACTAGTACATAATGTCTTTATAATATGTTTTTTTAATTGCTCAGCATGCTCATGTACTGTTTCAGGAACTATTTTATTTTTATGGACAATTTAGGATCACTATAAAAAATTGAAAAATAGCTAGCTTCAGCTATATCTGGCATGTTTACAGTAACCTATTAATCTATTCATCTTTTCATATTTAAAATGCATTTTAAAAAAAAATCACAATGTCCCTGAGCCCAGTCCAAAGTTTTGTCCAAAAATCCTTTCGTTTGAGTAGCTGGAAGTAGGGAATGTTGATGCTTGAAAAATGACTTCTGCGATTAATCTAATCAAATCAGTTGCCGATAATTGTGTTGATGAATGTCGATCAGCTAATAGATTAACTGATTAATTGTTCCAGCTCTACAGCTATGGACACACACATTAGAGTAAAGTAATTTGTACACAAACACACACTCACCTCTCCATTTTCCAGCGGGACGATACGTGAGTATTCGGTGGTGCAGATCACGTCGTCATCATTGTTGATCCTCTCAATGGTCCTCTGTCCAAAACGCTCAATACAGTCTCTCTTGGAGGCTACACACACACACACACACACACACACACACACACACACACACACACACGCGCGCACGCCCACCAAAAAAAAAGAGCTATCAGTTTCAACCACATGTTTGCAAACGTGTAAACATGCCCTCATGTTAAACTTGAGGAGTGTGAACCATCTTGTGGCATTTTAATGATGCGTCTCAGTGTGATTATTAGGGGAGGGTCTCAGTTTGGTGGAGGTCTGTGATTCACCCAACAGTCATCC